>OZ024905.1:2758464-2906689 GCA_964017125.1 Flabesymbios commensalis
ATGAAGCGGAAATAGCTATCTAACTTATGATTTCTAATTGAAATAACTTTTGGTCTCATATGAAAGTATTTTAGCAGTTTAAAGCATGAGGGTTATTACTTTGTATTTTTCTGTTTCAGAGGAGGACAGTGTGGAGTTTACTCGACCCCGGGCGCTGGTAGTGGGGAGTCTACCTTTCAGACCTCTAACCTGCGTTATGTGAGGCTGCTGACTCCTAACACACGAGCCTCTAAGTGGCTGCACCGATCCTGGCACCACCTGCCGCCAGCTAACGACAACAACCCTGTGAACAACCCGTCAGCGATGTACACCATGCCCGGGAAGCCCAGCCCTCGTCACTACGTCATACATCCTGACTGGGGCTAATTCATTGTTCACCCAGCAAACACAAAACATTCTTGGTACAATGGTGGACCAGTGTCACAGATGGTGGGCCAACATTGTACCAACATTGGATGAATGTTTCGTGTTTAGTTTAGGGTCAGCATGCTTCAAGGGGCAGATTTTCTGAGTGTAAACGATACGCTGAAAAAATGCTGGTTGAACGTTGGCCATTGTCTGCGATGCTGACCCAGCATTGAGCCAACATTATTTGAATCTACCATCCATTTTAATCCAATTGTCCAGTGACTAACCAGCAATTATGATGCCTGATTCAATGCTAGGTCATCATCGCACATGCCGGGCCAGCATTAAATCAACACAAGGAAGTATTCTTAAGCCTATTGAATGATACTGACTATCTCTGCTGGCTGTGTGATGAAGAGAGAAGCATCACATCTCTAGTGTGTATGTCTGAGACTGGAGTGCAAATGATTTCCGAGCAGACAGGTACCTAGATTTGCCACTGACACACCCATGTTTGGGGATCAATCTTTGTAGCCAAGCCATAAACATATACACCACTGCCCTTCTCTCTTCCTTATATATACAATGAGATGATCAGTATCATTGCGGCTCTACACAAACAAAACAATCTCACATTTTGCCTCAGTTACCTGGCAAGCTCGCCAAGTCTATTTGTGGCTGGGTATATGCAAATCCAAAGTTTGGTTGAGGTGACAAGCCCAAATCATGAGTAGTTACATCATATGGGTTACAATAACATTTGAAATATTGTTGTCTTTATTATTCTCAAATAGCATTTCTGGGCAGGCCAAAAGTTTTTGATGGTTATATAGTTTTTTAATGTATTTTAATATCAATAATCTGAAGAAAGGTACATTGGGGTACCCCATTCTTTTTCTGCATATTGAATGGCCTTTTAAAGGCATTTTCAAGAGACTGAGACAAAATTTGCAAATGTTTGGTCTCAAATTAAACAAATATTTGTAATTTCCACCCAGTTGAAGTTGTCGGTCGCGGTAGCAAGACACAACTTCAAGTGTGTGAAAATTGTAATTATTTATTTTCAGTGCTTTAAGGGCGAAGGTGCCAAATTATTTAATTTAAAGTTTCACCCACTTGAAGGTGTGTCTCGCTACCACGACTCACAATTTCAAGGACTTCCAAGGAGTTGCTGCGGATTCTCATATTTTTCAGCATTTTTTTTTAATAACAAATTTTAATATAACGGGGAACCAATCTCAGTGACCATCCCGGTAAACACAATGCGCTAGCCCTATGATGGCCCAATTTTGTGCATCGCAGACATTGGCCATAAATCCACTATATTATGCTGCTAGGATTAACCTACATTGTGTCAAAAAATGGTGTGCCAAAAATGCTAAAAAAATGATAATTTAACGTTTTAAAAACAAAATACAATTTTCGCAGGCTGTATGAAAGCGATGTCAACATATAAGCTGGTTCTCCACTTGTAAAGTAGACCACTGACGAAGTGTATGAAAAAGAACAGTTTTTGAACATATATCAAAACAGCTGATGATTCACTAGACGGTCTAACATTATTATCATACAGTTTTTTTTGTTGAATGATAAACCTATCCAGTATTACATATTATGTTATGTTGTATATGTACAGTATATTCATTATTATTATTGTTATTAAAAATAATATTCTATCGTAATAGAAAAGTATACATGTACAATTAATAATCAAAGTTAATCAAAACACCGGTGAAAGCAAAATATAGCACATTGCATGCACTTGAACTGTTTGAACTACTCTATTTTAAAGCTGATGTATCTATTTTGCGTATTAATTGTATGTGAAGTAGCACAGTCTATTTATACAAGCATTTCCTGTGATATCAACCTTGAAGTATTTATGCACCTCATAACACATTTTGAATACAATTCAATCAAATTGATAAATTATCGAAATAAAAAGTTTTGAGATTTCATTTCAAATATGTTTTTTCTCTGTTTTAGATGAGTGTGCGCATTAGATTAAGGCTGTGTATTTCCCCACAAAAAAAAAATCTGCCCAGCGCTCCCATTAGAAACATGGTAATTTCAGAAAAAAAAACTTAGGAGATGTCTTTATTATTTTAACTGCCTCATTAACTTTTTTTTTAAATTCTTCCATTTTTTCTTTATTTCGTCCACCCCCAATAATTTTTCCAGAAATAAGTCCAAAGTTTTTTCCCTCAAATGCTTTTTCAACTGACCTACTTCATTAGATTTTAGATTTTTTTCTCATCTAAAACAAAGAAAAAAACATAGTGGCCTTGTGTAGTGAAAGGGATATTGTGACAGGCGAGAATTGGATATTGCAACGGACGAATAAAAATGATTAAAAAAACTCTGTGCGTTAATTGGAGGAAAATCTGATCTCTTGTTAATTATTTACTATAGTCAATGAATATAATAAACTGCAGTACTGTGATAATATTTGTGTTTGTTAATATTGTGTTAGGAAGAAACTGATTACTGTAGTGCTCAACAGAATCATTGAAATGGGCACGTGTGGTGTGTTGAAGATGATATATCTGTTGTCTGTAATTTATCATAAAGATCATGCTTGCAGTACTATCATGCAGTGTTGTTGTGCTTGCAATATTAGCCCTTAACCCTTTACCCGCCAAATTATTCAATTTGAATTTTCACCCATATGAAGTTGTGTCTCGCTAACGCGATCCACAACTTCAAGTGAGTGGAAATTATTCAGATTTGACAAAATTGTGGTCAACTTTCTTCAAATATTGCTGATTGATGTCATATTTTATCTTTAACATGTTTAAAAGGTGGTACTTAATGTGCTAATAAAAAAATGAAAACCCGAGTATATGCGGCACCGGCGGTTAAAGGGTTAAAACGCCAAGAACGATTTTATTACACGATTAAATCACTGTTATTGGGAATGAAATGAGTGTTTTTAAACATCAAGATTTGTAAATGTTTGGTCTCAAATTAAACAAATATGGGTAATTTTCACCCGCTTGAAGTTGTTGTTCGCGGTAGCGAGACACAACTTCAAGTCGGTGAAAATTTCATGCAGTGCTCTAAGGGTTAGTGTATTTTACTTGCTTGATATTTGCTTATAATTTTACACAGAACAAGATTTCAATCATATTTATACATTGCTAAAACTAAAGTTTTGATGTATCAAAATAAATTTGAGATGATACTGTATAGGTTTTTTCTTATTTTCTTATGCATGTGTTCATTAGATAGGTGGTAACGCTGCTCATAGGTATATGTGAAGGCGATATCTTGAGAATCACTGAGCCAAATCGCTCGTGATTTTGTATGCAAGGACACACCTACCTGGCTGAGAAATAAAAAAAATTGTCGTGGCTCACCGATTTTCAAGAAATTGGTTTCATTTTACATAGAGCAATGGATTTTTTCTATTTAAAAATACCGCGGATAGTTTCAACCTACCCCATGTAAGCGGGTTTCATCCGTGACACAAATCCTGGTCATGGCACCAATGTAAACAGGTCTTATCCATGACACAAATCCTGGTCATGGCACCAATGTAAAAAGGTCTATGCGTTGACACAATCCTGGTCATACGCACCAATGTAAACGGGTCTTATATACGTTGACACGCTATCGTTGTCCCAATGTTCTGGCACGGCAAACCAACACTCGTGGATAAAATAATAAAGTCTTGAATATATATAAAATATATATTAAGCGTAAAACATTCAATTTCTCAGTACACAATGTTAGTACTTATATCTCGTTGTGTAATTTGTTGATAATTTTGCTGTTGCTTCAGTGATCTACAAGATGTTGGATACCGAAGCAACTCCCACTAAACTTAGCCAAATCCGAAACGTCTCTGCTAGAATACTCCCCAATTTCTCTCTGAATTTTCTTTACGAAGGCTGTGGGCGCCTTCATTTATAGCGAATCCCGACGGGCGCGGTCACTTCCTGTGGTGAAATGACGTCTCCACCAATCAGGATCCTTACTTTGATATACATTCACATTCCTGGGCTGTTTTCCAGAACCGACTCACACAGGCCTCCAGAACTAGGGGACGTCCTGTATGAAAATTAGTACTTGTCGCAGTACCGTCTCCACCAGGTGGTTCTCATGTAAACAGCCCAGGACAGAATGTTTATTCCACCCCTAATTACAGAAACCCCCAATTTAGACACCTGTTAGTTAACATTGTTACACCCACAGTACGCTGAAAGTAGTTTCAACGCACCCCCTGTCACGCTGTAACTAGTTTCAACGTACCCACGTGGGTCATCTGAAACTAGGGGAGGTAAATTGAAATTTGTCTTTTTCCAGTTATTTAATAAACACTTATGTAAAACTTATGATATGGCTCAATCTCTGTGACTAGACAGACGATCCTGACAGTGGCCTAGTGGACGGCCCGCACAACCCTGACGTACAGCCTCGCTCTCCCTATCCGCGTCAGTACGGCGTTGGTAAATGAAATGAATCGGGCTTTAGGCCACCTTTGTGTACATATAGGCTAAACTGGGCCAGGAGAACCTCCTGAGGATGGTGAGATGACGCTGCCCTCCAGACACAGGATTCGAAATTCGAGCCCTGGCGGTCTGAGGCCGAGCACGCTACCTCTCGGTCACGGAGGCTCCCCACAATACTGAGTTTCACACGTGGATGGGGAAGAAACATTTTTGTTTCTTTCAAACCGCCGAGACCGGGAACCGAACCCCGAACGCTGGCGTGAAAGGCAGCGGTGCTAGCCACTACCTTAGGGCCCCCGCGTTGGTACAACGCTAATTTTCAAGCCAAGCTCCGATTGATTGGCTGCATGTTAGAATTCCACACTCTGCTTATTAAAGGGACATGCCCAGGTCTAAAATCATTAAAAAATCGGTGATTTTATTTTAGCTTATTAATATGACCATATGATGTAAACATGTCCATAGACTGGAACTGCAAAAGTTTTTTTAATTTGCGCATTCACCAGTTAGGCTAGATATACAGACGAAATTCCTCATTTCTAATTATTGACAATCATGTCAAAAATACGGGAATTTCGTCTCTATATCTAGCCTAACTAGTAAGTGTCAAGGGAAACATGCTAGATCTGGTATTCACGAACGCACGTGAAATGTTTTCCAACATTGCTGAATGTCCTGTAGAGCTATCAAGTGACCACAGAGTTCTTAATTTCAGTGTTTTATTACCAAATCACTCATCAGAAAAGGGTAATTCCAGAGAAGTATTTAATTACAAAGCCGCAGACTGTCTGAGACAAGCTTTGGACGAGATTGATCTGGGTGAGCTTATTCGGCATGATAGCGATATTGATAATGCATGGGAGGTCTGGTTATCTCGGGTTGCAGGCATGGTCAACGATAAAGTACCAAAGGTTACAATCAAGGGTCAATCTGGGCCTCCCTGGATTGACAGCGAAGTCAGACACCTGCACAAAGTTAAACATACAGCTTGGTGTAGAGCCAAAAGATCAAAAAAAAGTAGAGACTGGTCATCATTTAAAAAATACAGGAACAAACTTAAAAACAACATTAAAGCTAAACATAAAGCTCTATAGGTCAAGCAGTAAACCATATTACCAAGCGATTTCGGAGTTACTTTAAATCTAAGACAAAGCAAAAAAATATTCCCCAAACCGTTGAACTTAATTCTGTCACATCTTCTAATAATAATGAAAAATGCAATATGTTCAATGCTCATTTTCATTCTTCATTTAGTCCCTGTCTGAAAACAGATGACGAACTACCGCATATTAATGTTAAATATGACAATTATCTTTCGGCTGTATTTTTTTCTACACAGGAAGTGTATACGCTGTTGCACAAATTAGATGTTCACAAAGCATATGGCACAGAAAATTTACCAACACATATTTTAAAACAGTGTGCCTCACAATTATCTCCCTCGTTAGCCATTTTGTTTACCCTGAGTATGAAAACTGGCAAGGTTCCAAGTCAATGGAAGGCCTCAAACGTAGTTCCAATTTTTAAAAAAGGAGACAAGGGTAATATAGAAAACTACCGTCCAGTTTCTCTACTAAGCTGTGTGTCTAAAATTATGGAAAGGTGTATTTTCAACCATATGTATCCCATTGTCGAACCATCTCTTACCAAAGCGCAACATGGATTTATGAGAAACAAATCATGTACTACTCAATTACTTGATATGTATCATACAATAGGCAGCGTGTTAGATGCATCTGGCCAGACTGACATAATATATCTGGATTTCAGCAAAGCGTTTGATTCTGTTAACCACAAAATTCTTCTCCACAAACTTCAATCTTTTGGTATAAATGGAAATCTCTTATCTTGGTTCAAATCATATCTGACTAACAGAATCCAGCGCGTTGTTTTAGAAGGTCATGCATCTGATTGGTTACCAGTCCTCTCTGGGGTACCCCAGGGATCAATTCTGGGGCCACTCCTTTTCATTTTATTTATAAACGACATGCCTTTATTTTGTTTCTCCTCTAAAACAGGTCTATTTGCAGACGATGCAAAAATATATATGGAAATTAAAAACAATCTGGATTGCACGTTACTTCAAGCTGACTTAGATAGACTTTATGAATGGAGTGTAACTTGGAGAATGAATTTAAATCATTCTAAATGTAAAATTCTTACTGTTAGTCGCCGTAAGGCACCAGTATTTTTTAACTATATGTTAAACGGTAATAGTTTAGAGCATGTTACATCGTTCAAAGGTGTACTTGTCTCCTCTGACTTAAGTTGGAAGGGACATATCGATAATGTTGTAAGTAAATGCAATCGTGTTAATGGTATGATCAAGCGAGTTGTTGGATATCATGCTCCCAATGCTCGCATTTAACTTATACAAATCATTAACAAGGAGCATAGTTGAATATAGCGCCCCGGTTTGGTCTCCTCAAAATGCCAATGAGTTAAATAAGCTTGAAAGTGTGCAACGAGCGATGACACGTTTTGTGACCAAATTTGATACCCGCAGTTACCAGGACAGGTGCATTGATCTGAATCTATTACCTCTGTGTTTCAGACGCGAAATTTCAGATCTTGTTTTTTTCTATAAGTGTTTACATGATAAAATTAAAATTCCAATTGAAATTAGACTCAATATATTGACAATACATCGCGTAGATCTGGTAACTGCGGCTTGCTTTTAAAACCTTTACTGATAAAAACTGAGACATTTAAAAAATCGTTTTTTCATAGAATTGTAAGTGAATGGAATTCTCTTCCAATACAGATCCGGGACTCAACTTCTGTTAACTCGTTCAAACACCAGCTAATGCTTCACTATAAATTAAAATTACAACAGTCATTTAATGTTAACGATTTGTGTTCTTGGACGTCTACTTGCAGATGTCAGCCGTGTGTGTGCAATAGAATGAAAAATATGTTACTGTGACATCTTATTGCAATTGTTAAATACTTAATAACACTTAAACTATAATAATCTTTTAGTCATTATAATTGGCTATGTTTATTTAAATTGATATTTTACTTCGAGCATTGTTTGCTCAGCTTTTTGAGTTTTTAACACTATATCTGTCAAATTGTTTAGGCATGTTAATACTGTATAAACAGCCTTTTTTACATTAAGGGAAGTGGCCTCGTATAGGTGCTGGTCACCTGTCGCCACTTGCCTCTGTATGTACAGTTTTATTCATGTATATTTTACACACATGTACTTGTACTTATAGAAAGCTTAATAACTAAAAAAAAAAATTTAAAAACCTTTGAAGTTCCAGTCTATGGACATGTTTACATCATATGGTCATAATAATAAGCTAAAATAAAATCACCGATGATTTCAGACCTGGGCATGACCCTTTAATATTTCACGATTTCGAACTGTAACAGTAACACGGCAATCCTGTGATCACGGCCCAGATCATGACCTCGGTCTCGTCGGCCGGTCACCTCTCTGTCTCACGGCCCAGAGCATGACCTCGATCTCGTCGGCCGGTCACCTCGTCTGTCATCACGGCCCACATCATGATCTCGGCCTCGTCACCTTGTCTAAGTTACCAGGGATATGACCTTGTGGTCAGTCAGGGGTGACCCGTTATGAATTGTCAATCTTTGAGTGGTGACGGCTCCGTCAATTTATATCAATAATCTAAGGCGTGTATTGCGTGTTGCTACGCCGTCCACAGTCAACCATCAGCTAGATGCTGTCAAATCACTGACTCTTTAGGTGCTAACGACGACTATAATGTTCTACAACACTTTTATTATCCCCTCTTATTATAACTTCTTTTGAATATGAAAATATGTATAATAGCTGTAAAATTTGAAAAAAACGAAGCTCTGTTTTTTGCGAAATCTGCTAATTTGCACTCACTTGAAGCGAATTATAGATACATGTAATCCCGTAGGATCTAAAGGGTTGGATCACTGTTCATAATACGTGAGACATGGGGCCCAGAAAGCAACTACAATCGATAAGATGTGGAGAATAAAGCCAGTGAAATATATATCTACAATACAACATAATACGCCCTGTTATTCTTTTACTTTACCTATTCTGTTATTTGTCTCCTACATTGAAAAAACAAATACAATAACAGTGGTGATAGCAGCAACATCAGCGATAGCATCAACAGAAGCAACAGTGGCGATAGCAGCAGCATCAGCGATAGCAGCAACAGCAGCAACAGTGGCGATAGCAGCAACAGCGGCGATAGCAGCAACAGCAGCAACAGCAGCGATAGCAGCAACATCAGCGATAGCAGCAGCATCAGCGATAGCATCAACAGAAGCAACAGCAGCGATAGCAGCAACAGCGGCGATAGCAGCAACAGCAGCAACAGCAGCGATAGCAGCAACATCAGCGATAGCAGCAACAGTGGCGATAGCAGCAACATACAGCGATAGCAACAACAGCAGCGATTACAGCAACAAGAGCGATAGCAGCAACATCAGAGATAGCAGCAATAGCAGCGATTACAGCAACAGCGGCGATAGCATCAACAGAAGCAACAGCAGCGATAGCAGCAGCATTAGCGATAGCAGCAACAGCAGCAACAGTGGCGATAGCAGCAACAGCGGCGATAGCATCAGCAGCAGCGATAGCAGCAGCATACAGCGATAGCAACAACAGCTGCGATAGCAGCGACAGTGGCGATAGCAGCAACAGCGGTGATAGCATCAACAGCAGCGATAGCAGCAACAAGAGCGATAGCAGCAACATCAGAGATAGCAGCAACAAGAGCGATAGCAGCAACATCAGAGATAGCAGCAATACAGCAACAGTGGCGATAGCAGCAACAGCAGAGATAGCAGCAATAGCAGCGATTACAGCGACAGTGGCGATAGCAGCAACAGCTTCGATAGCAGCAACAGCGGCGATAGCATCAACAGCAGCGATAGCAGCAACATCAGCGATAGCAGCAACAAGAGCGATAGCAGCAACATCAGAGATAGCAGCAATACAGCAACAGTGGCGATAGCAGCAACAGCAGAGATAGCAGCAATAGCAGCGATTACAGCAACAGTGGCGATAGCAGCAACAGCAGAGATAGCAGCAATAGCAGCGGTGAAAACAAGGTTATATAAGAACCCTCCCCCATACTTCATTGTATTATCCAGCTCGGTGAAAACAAAGGAGGTCGAGGTCATTGAGTTTCACAGAATTATAGCAGCTGCAGCAGGAGTTACAAATAGCAGCATATTTGTTAATTCGAAACCGAATATTCCTGAAACCTTAAGTTTGAAAACTCTTAATTCCCTCTTTATTCCTAATAACTGTGTTAACCAGCTAATAATAGAATGAATAAATGAATGAATAAATGAATGAATGAATGAATGAATGAATAAATGAATGAATGAATGAATGAGCGAACGAATAAATGAATGAATGAATGAATGAATGAATGAATAAATTACTGAAATGAGTGTATGAAGGAGTGAAGGAATGAATGAACGAATTAATAAATGAATGAATGGGGTCCGCTGGGTCAGGAGAAACTCCTGAAGATGCATGGGAGCTGCCATGGATGTACAGTTGCACTCCAGCTCTATGCTGGTTGCGCATAGACTTTACGGGGGAGGGGCGGGGTCGCAGGTTTACTGATACCTTACGGGGGAGGGGCGGGGTCGCAGGTTTACTGAGACCTTACGGGGGAGGGGCGGGGTGGCAGGTTTACTGAGACCTTACGGGGGAGGGGCGGGGTCGCAGGTTCACTGATACCTTACGGGGGGGGGGGGGGTGAGGGGCGGGGTCACAGGTTGACTGGGCTACTATGCGGGCTGACAACTGCTGGATGAAGACCAGTGGGCTGTGATGTTTAGCAAGATGGTTAGTTATGTAGGCTTAATATATATATATATGCTGTAGCCTAAATGCAGACAATTTTTCAAGATTCTGTGAATAAGTGATAATAATTGTAATAACATGAGCGATAGACATTTTTATTGTCCCTCCGCAGATGCCAGCTACCCTCGACTACGTCTCTGGCCGCCGGCATCTGTGTCAGGTCAATAAAAACTATATATTGCCCTAAATCATGTAATTGTTATATTAGGTCTGCCTGAGCTGTCTGAAATGTTATACTAGTTATCCGCAGGGCGAGTTTTGTCCCCCCCCCCACCCCAAAAATAATCGCATATTTATAATGACTCATATTAGATTCAATTATTCGATAGACAATTCAAGAGAGAAAAAAACTTTATATATCAATCAATCATTAGTATTTACTCAAGTCATAGACACATTTTCTGTGTGTGCAGCAAACATAGTGAAAACAATCATTTAAAACATGTGGAATATACAACTGAAGAGACAATTCGATTCTAATTACAATATTTTACATCGAATAATACTTCGGTATGTATTTTCTTCATAAATCACCAAAATATTCTGTATATAGAGACCTATAATGTTGCAAGTATGCTTGCACATTTTTAATATTTATTCATATTTTTAACAGTGTAGTTAAAAAAGCAACATATTTTGTAATATAACCGATGTGTCAGCTCAATCGTAACATAAACTGTAAATCTAGTAATTTCCCCGTGTTTAATTTTTCGAAAATTTCTGATTTTGGGACATTTCACAAAGTTTAGAATTCGCTAATTTTCATTTTTCTATAGTAGTACTATTATAATAATAATAATTTTCGTGAGATTCTTGAATTTGCGAATTTGTCCTTGTCACGAAATTCGCGAAAATTAAAACCTCACGAATATTACTAGATTTAAAGTACTTGTAGTCTGCAAAAATAAATAAATGAAACACTAACCTAACAATGACGTTAGAATGGACTTGTTGTAAAGTGCAATTATTTATTCAGATGTGAATAAGGAATTGGTTACGTATTCCTTATTCGAGTTTGAATAAGTAACAAGTAGTTTTATGCCGAAATTTCATCGAAATTCACCGCGATTTTACTATAGAACTACCAGTTACTTATTCAAGACTTATAAAGCTCTTAGTGCATGATCACCTTGTTTATGTTTCCAGGGATATGACCTTGTGGTCAGTCAGGGGTGATCCGTTATGAATTGTCAATCTTTGAGTGGTGACGGCTCCGTCAATCTATATCAATAATCTAAGGCGTGTACTGCGTGTTGATATGCCGTCCACAGTCAACCATCAGCTAGATGCTGTCAAATCACTGACTCTTTAGGTGCTAAGGCGCGTACTGCGTATCGCTATGCCGTCCACAGTCAACCATCAGCTAGATGCTGTCAAATCACTGACTCTTTAGGTGCTAACGACGAACACTTTTATTATCCCCTCTTATAATAACTTCTTTTGAATATGTATTATGTATCATAGCTGGTAAATTTGAGAAAAAAACGATGCTCTGTTTTTTTGCGAAATCTACTAATTTTCACTCACTTGAAGTTGTGTGTCGCGTTCTATAAGCGAATTATAGATATAATGCTGTAGGATCTAAAGGGTGAAAGATATGTCTGCAATACAATATAATACGCCCTGTTATTCTTTTACTTTACCTATTCTGTTATTTGTATTCTACATTGAAAAAAACAACTACAATCCGTTATCTGAACAATTTTCCCAGGTATCATTCATATAAATTTCTATGTGTAAAAATAGAACGATTTCCACCGTTGGAGCTATATAATTTGTTATGCGATACCGTAATGTGATAGCAGCAACAGCAGTGATAGAAACAACAGCTGCTATAGCAGAAACATCAGCGATAGCAGCAACAGCGGCGATAGCAGCAAAAGCAACGATAGTAGCAACAGCGCCGATAGCAGCAGCAGCGGCGATAGCAGCAGCAGCGGCGATACGATAGCAGCAACAGTAGCAACAGCAGCGATAGCAGCAACAGCGGCGATAGCTGCAACAGCAGCGATACGATAGCAGCAACGGTGGCAACAGCAGCGATAACAGCAACAGCAGCGATAGCAGCAGCAGCAGCTATAGCAGCAACAGCGGCGATACGATAGAAGCAACAGCAGCGATACTAGCCACATTGGCGATAATAGCAACAGCAGCAACAAATAAGCAGAAACAGCGGCGATAGCAGCAACAGCAACAGTGGCGATAGCAGCAACAGCGGCGATAGCAGCAACATCGGCGATAGCAGCAATAGCAGCAGCAGTGGCGATAGCAGCAACAGCGGCGATAGCGGCAACAGTGGCGATAGCAGCAACAGCGGCGATAGCGGCAACAGTGGCGATAGCAGCAGCACACAGCGATAGCAACAACAGCTGCGATAGCAGCGACGGTGGCGATAGCAGCAACAGCGGTGATATCAGCAACAACAGCGATATCAGCAACAGCGGCGATATCAGCAACATCAGCGATTGTAGCAACATCAGCGATAGCAGCAAAAAAAGCGATAGCAGCAACAGTGGGGATAGCAAAAACAGCGGCGATAGCAACAGCAGTGGCGATAGCAGCAACAGCTGCGATAGCGGCAACAGTGGCGATAGCAGCAGCAGCGGCGGTAGCATCAACATCAACAGCAGCGATTGCAGCAACATCAGCGATAGCAGCAACAGCTGCGATAGCAGCAACAGTGGCGATGGCAGCAACAGCAGCGATAGCAGCAACAGCAGCAATAGCAGCAACAGCTGCGATAGCGGCAACAGTGGCGGTAGCAGCAACAGCTGCGATAGCGGCAACAGTGGCGGTAGCAGCAACATCAGCGATAGCAGCAACAGCTGCGATAGCAGCAACAGTGGCGATGGCAGCAACAGCAGCGATAGCAGCAACAGCAGCAATAGCAGCAACAGCTGCGATAGCGGCAACAGTGGCGGTAGCAGCAACAGCCGCGATAGCAGCAACAGTGGCAACAGCGGCGATAGCATCAGCAACAGCGATAGCAGCAACATCGGCGATAGCAGCAACAGCGATAGCAGCAACATCAGCAATAGCAACAACAGCAGCGATAGCAGAAACAGCGACGATAGAAGCAACAGCAACGATAGCAGCGACAGCAGCAGCAACAGCGATATCAGCAACAGAAGCGATAGCAGCAGCAGCGGCGATAGCAACAACAGTGGCGATAGCAGCAACAGCAGCGATTGTAGCAACATCAGCGATAGCAGCAAAAACAGCGATAGCAGCAACAGTGGCGATAGCAACAACAGCGGCGATAGCAAGAACAGTGGCGATAGCAGCAACAGCGGCCATATCAGCAACAGTGGCGATAGCTGCAACAGTGGCGATAGCAGCAACAGCGGCGATAGCAGCAACAGCGGCGATAGCAGCAACAGCAGCGATAGCAGCAGCAGTGGCGATGGCAGCAACAGCAGCAGCAGCAGTAATAGCAGCAACAGCAGCGATAGCAGCAACAGCAGCGATAGCAACAACAGCGATTGCAGCAACATCAGCGATAGCAGCAACAGCAGCGATAACAGAAACAGCGACCATAGAAGCAACAGCAACGATAGCAGCAACAGCGCAGCAACTGCAGCGAAAGCAATAGTTATATTATAGCAGCAGCAGCAAGAGTTACAAACAGCAGCAGATGACAGTGGTAAATTCAGGCTTCAAAGGGTTAATACAACAGATTATAAAGGGTTATAGCCGTGCTTAGCGCTAAAAGAGTAACATCGCTGAAATGATATTAAGAAACCCACAGAACACATTCATTCAACCAGTTAATACAACAGATTAAAATGATTATAGTCGTGCTTGGGTGAAATCACTGATATGAATGAATGTTAAGAAACCCATATAACACGAGACGTTCATCTAAGGTTGGTTCAATGTTGGGCCAGCGTATAATAATGTATGTCATTATCAATTGAGCGGGCACTACTTATAATGGGATATTGCTGTTTATGCGGGCGTAATATTTGGCTATTAGCCCTACTCGCAGGGCTGATATACTATCTGTGTGTAGGCTCAATTGCCTGTCTGGTCAGCTTCTAGTCTCGTGTATGGGAGCTGCCATGGATGTACAGTTGCACCCTAGTCCCATCCGTGACCCAGATCAGTTTAGGGTCACATGTCCATCCATACGCAAAAGCAACATTTCACAATGTGCTTATTACACAAAAAATACTCAATATTTGTCAACGAAACGAAGGTATTTAACTTCTGTGCATCCAAGCAACTTATTTGTTTTCTTCAACAGTTATTTACTGTCAAAACAGCGTTGTAATCGCTGTTGTTTACGACCAGCGCGGAGATTTGCGGGCTGGTCTTCATGGGGAAGTATGTGTATAATCCGCATCACGATATGATAATGTTGACTTCCGTTATGGATGGATTCTAGGGCCTCGCTCGGGGTGGGCCAGGAACTAGGCTAAGTTGCACCCCAGCTCTATGCTGGTGGCGCATAGACCTTACGGGGGAGGGGGCGGGGTCGCAGGTTTACTGATACCTTACGGGGGAGGGGCGGGGTCGCAGGTTCACTGATGCCTTACGGGGGAGGGGCGGGGTCGCAGGTTTACTGATACCTCACGGGGGAGGGGCGGGGTTGCAGGTTTACTGATACCTTACGGGGGAGGGGCGGGGTCGCAAGTTTACTGATACCTTACGGGGGAGGGGAGGGGCGGGGTCGCAGGTTTACTGATACCTTACGGGGGAGGGGCTGGGTCGCAGGTTTACTGGCTTACTATGCGGGCTGACAACTACTGGATGAACACCAGTGGGCTGTGATGTTTCGTTTCTGCGTAGCCATGTAGGCTTATTATATATATGCTGTACCCTAATTGCTGACAATTTTTCAAGATTCTTTGGATAAGTGATAAATATAGTAATAACATGAGCGATAGACATTTTTATTGTCCCTCTGCAGATGCCAGCGTCCCTCGACTCTGTCTCTGGCCGCTTGCATCCGTGTCAGGTTATTGTTATATAAAGTCTGACTGAGCTGTCTGAAATGTTATACTAGTTATCCGCAGGGCGAATTTAGTACCCTCCCCCCAACGCAAATATAATCACAGATTTATAATGACTCATATTCAGAATCAATTATTCGATACACAATTCAAGAGAGAAAAAACTTCATATATTATTCAATCGATTAATCTTTATTCAAGTCATAGACACATTCTCTTTGTGTGCAGCAAATATAGTGAAAACAATCATTTAAAACATGTGGAATATACTGCTGGAGAGACAATTCGATTCTAATTACAATATTTTTCATCGAATAATACTTTGGTATGTATTTTCTTCATAGATCACCACAATATTCTGTATATAGAGTCCTATAATGTTGCAAGTATGCTTGCACATTTTTAATATTTATTCACATTTTTAACAGTATAGTTAAAAAAGCAACATATTTTGTAATATAACCGATGTATCAACTCAATCGTAACATAAACTGTAAATCTAGTAATTTTCGCATATTAAAATTTTCGCAAATTTCTGATTTTTCATGAAGTTTAGAATTCGCGAATTTTCATTTTAATATAGTAGTACTTCTACTATAATAATAATAATATTTTTTGCGAGATTCTTGAATTTGCTAATTTGTCCTTGTCACGAAATTCGCGAAAATTAAAACCTCACGAATATTATTAGATTTAAAGTACTTGTAGTCTGCGAAGATAAATAAATGAAACACTAACCTAACACTAACGTTAGAATTGACTAGTTGTAAAGTGCAATTATTTATTCAGATGTGAATAAGGAATTGGTTACGTAATCTTTATTCGAGTTTGAATAAGTAACAAGTAGTTATGTGGCAAAATTTAATCGAAAATAACCTCGAAAAGTCGAATTTGAGCTCAGTTTAGCTTATTGTGGTATTTTCAATGAGATTTTACTATAGAACTACCAGTTACTTATTCAAGACTTATAAAGCTCTTAGTGCAGGCCAGTGTTGCCAGATTAGTGTTATAATTGTTTTTATTCTGCATATTACACATAAATGAACATATTTTATAGAAATAGAGCGTAATTTTTCTTCTGGTGTTATGTTCAATTTTGCTTTTTGTTTTATTTATTCAAATAATGAGGAATAAATTCCCCGTTGGTTATTCATAATTTGTTCCTATAAATATCAGTAGCTACTTATACTTACTGGCTAAGGAATAGGGAGGAAGGTATACGTATCATTTACCTAATCCTTATTCGCTCAAATAAGGAATAAGTAAATGTTACTTATTCCTTTTTATTAAATGTTAATTATTCCTTATAAGTAATGATAATTATTTCTCATTGAATAACGAATGGAGAATAAGGAAGAATTATCTAACTTTATAGTAGTTATTTAAAACACTTAAAATCACTGAAAAATTTACAAAGGTTTATTTTTCAATAACGACTGTAAATAAATTTAAAATGAGCCATGACCCAAAGACTGGCGTTGCTTAACAGCGGGTGTGTGATTAGGACCAACCTTTTAGGACTAAACTAATTCTGGAGAAGATCACAACATTCAAGTTCATATTCTCCACTTTTTTTCCAATTGGTTGTGACAATAAATCAATTTGGAGGTAAATTAATATCAGTGATTTGGGGTCTCCTTTATTATCTTTAATATTAGGTCTATTCAAATGTTATCGATTAAACTGATTTTTTTTTATAGGCATATAAATTTGTGTGTGTGTATATGTACATATACACACACACAAATATATATGCCTATAAACAATATAATCGTACCTATAGAAATATTAACTGTATCAACAAATAAATGTATGAATAAGGTAAGAATCACATTTAAAAAAAAATATATATTTACACATAAATAAACTGTGTTTATTATAACTAAAAAATTAGTCAATAATTTTCGAACAAGCTGTATACAACAGATTGGTTAAATATATTTTTCAGCTGTACTGAACACAGAAGCTGCTTTTATTTGAGCATTATCATGATAATAGATTATCAAGTCAAAACCACACCGAACGTAGAAATCTTACTCTGATGTTTATGTTAAAAATCACATTTTCGCATTTAGATCTTGACCTTTTTTAACCTTGAAGGTCGCATTCGGTCTTGGTATTGACCATTGACTTCGCAGATGACCTTGATTAAGCACACTAATACCAGAAATAGATTCTTCAGTAAAAAAATTAATTGAATTAAGATGTTTCTAAAATTTGCAAATGAATTATCCTTTCAAAAACATACACAAAAGAGGAATTACACTTGTTCCTGATTTTATTGGTTGAAAAATCATATATTCAAATTGTGATCCATAATGGAGTGGGACCATCTTGGATTTATACAAAATTCCTGACTTTATTGGTTGAAAAATCATATACGCAAATTGTGATCCATAAATGGAGTGGGACCATCTTGGATTTAGGTATCCTTCCACTGATTTAATATTAGGGATTTTTATTTAGTTTTTCTATTGATGATTCTGAGCCGATTGGTAGAAAAATAAAAGTTTTTACAATTTGTGGTGGGTCTGGAATAATAAGGTACATGTAAATAATACTATCAAACACAAGGTGTTTTAAATATGACATAAAAGAGGAATAACTAGATACTCAGTTAAGAGTGGAGCATCCATCTATACCATTAACATTAACATAAAAAAGGGGCGGTAGACTACCATAGAGCGAAATTCAGTTACGAGTGGACCATACAACAAAACCATTACCATCAATATACTACCTGTCATATCAACAACATCGGTAAGGTTGACAATTCCCTTTTGCAATTGTCCTGCTGTTTTACTCTAAACAAATGTATGTTAATTTTACAAATATCCGATAATGTCACCTTTTAGATTCCTTATATCCGGGAATTCCATCATCCAGTACCTGCCCTGTGCCGGATTCTCAAACCAGTAAGTTGTGTAATCTTCACCAGGCAGAAAATTTACAGTTATATTCTGGTCGATGTACTGGTAGTTGACTCCATCAGTAGAGATCTTCAGGTCGTATTTCTCCATATTGTTGGATAGGAGTTCCATAGTGAAACCAATCACTGTGTATATATTCAGCATATCCACTCTGAACCATGATTCCTGCAAACCTCTACCTCTCCAGTTTCTTTCCTCATCTAAACGCGCCGTTTCAGGCCCATATCCAGCAACGGATGGGGTCGAGGTGTAGGAAGACTTGGGGAGCTGCTGACTTAGGCCAATATAGTCAATACCATATCTGAAAAGATAACGATATAGATATGGATTTGATCACATAAGGTATTGATAATTATTGGGGAACATTCTAAAGGAGTGCAGTGGTTTCACTTTGATATGTAAATTGGTACAGGCCATACCCCTCTTGTTCGTTGTTTTCACTACGATACATAGTTTAAAAGTTACCTTTGGCATGTACATGTAGTGAGTTTTGTATTGAATATATATACATGCAAAAAACCTGAGACGGCGCCAGCGCCGATACACAATATAAATTCACAAAAAAAAACAGTGACAAAAATTATTATTATTATGAAAATCAGAAAACAGTATATGTGTCAGAACAAATATATAATGATTGTCGTCATTTTCCGACAAAAACAAACAGATTTGTGTGGAAATATTATGATGATCTGACCAATGCCGGCTCAGTGTGGATCATATCAGGAGTGGGAAAGTAAAATTGTGGCTCGACTGAGGCCATTGAAGCTGCAATTGAATACATAATCCGGACGATCAAAACTAAACCAGCACAGTATCCACTCGAAATAAAAATTACTGTATGTTAAAACAATCCAGTACCAGGGCAAAATAAATGGTGATTTGTTGACTTCGGGAACAACAAATCACCAGTAGCAAAATATGCTGCTTTGGCATTGATGTACACTTATGTTCTGAGCGGTCAACCTATGGGTGGCCAGGTTTATACAAAGTCATCAGGGACTCGCTGGACACCCGAGAGAAATCACCCAGACACAAACATTGAAAAATAAGCGAATAGTAAAGGAAACCACACAAGAATGACACTATAGGACATACACCAGAGGGACAAAATTATACAGAGAAAAAAACAATCTATAACAAGAAAAAGATGCTGGGAAGTGAATAATCAACTATCTCGAATACAAGGCTTCAGCAGCATTCTGAGCAAGAAATCATCCCAGCAGAAAGAACTATTGGAAAATAAACATAAAAAATCTAAAAAGAAAGAAATTCTAATGCACAAATTGAACTGAAATTAAATACTAGAGAGCAAAGAAGAAAATCAATGCATGAGAAAACAGACGAAATGAGAGATAGAAGAAAGGTTACAAGTATACACTAAATGCACAAAAAAAACTGTTAATTTCGTCTGTCACAATGACTGGGTGTTCCTAGCCGTCAATGAAGTTGCCCATCCGGGACCACGAGGAGGTGACACCCCCCCCCCCCCCCTACTGTACACAGACGGAGCTGGAGACTTATACATCAATTTTACCTTTTCGGTGACGGGATTTGATGACGGAGGCGGACATCGGGATGGCAGAACATGGAAGCAAAATTACATTGGCCAGATCTGTTTCCGTCAAAATCAAGACGGATGTAGAAGATAGCAGAACATCGGAGGATGGAGGCTGGCTGTATAATATTTAAAAAACACAATTTCAAACACAATAGTGGCATATATTATTATATGATCATATAATGACATATTCCGACATTTCAATGGAAATATGCTGCGGTGAAAATAGTATATATTTTTGTAAATAAGTGTTCATTCGTTATCAAAGTCTACAAGTGGAGCAAACACAACTTTTCTATGAACCTATCTTATGATATCATATTTTATCAGGTCTATCATGATGTTTCTTACCAACCTTAGTTCCATAGCCAGGACAGGCTCGTCAGTGACGAGTGAATCAACCATCTCACGATAAAGACCCACACGCGAGTCTGTCATTGAGTACCACCCACTCCACTGATACTCAACAGAAATAAGTTGAGGTTTCATCTGCTCCTGGCAGAGACAGGTGTATGAGTAGACCTCTCCAGAACTTGGAGGCAGGGGCAAACAGGTCTTATTGAAGGAGGTGTCCGTACATGGCTGATAGACACATGTGTTACCAATAGCTTTCTCATCAGATTCATCATAAACGCGACAGGTATCATAAAATCCAGGCACTAGCTCGCTACAGCGGGTGTAGTTTTGATGTAGGATATAGCGTTGAAACAGCTCCTTTCTTTCTCTAATTAATTTCGCCTCCAATCTCATGATTGCATCTGACATCAACATGTAGATAATGCAGGTTGTAAGTGTACACATTGCTGTAGATCTAATCGTCAACGCGGAAGATTTAAATTTGTCCCTTCACCCAATGATTTCAAGCATTAGTCACAGTCACATTCACTTATACTAAGGCTAATGAAAGAACGTAGAGTTTATCATTCAAAGTCTACAAGTTGTAATGAAAAAAACACAACCCCACTACTGAGTTTTCCAGACGCCACAGTAATTGACTTCCCTGTTATATTGATCGCTATGAATCAATGTGGTGTGTCCTTGGTTGTGGTAACGTATTCATATTTTATCATTTTAATTGCTGTCTGTACTTGACTGTCTCTACGGTCTATTGAAAATACACAAAGCTTCCAGAAGGGAGGAGGTGTCATGTGGTGGTGGCACACTATTCCATCATAAGTATCTCCTGAATATTGTCTCAGTAAACGTGACTATTTCAATGCTAGTCTAATGTTGGAACAGCATCGCAGACGGTGAATCAACATCAAACCAGATTTGGTAATAGGTGTCGTGTTTAGTGCGGTATAAATTGTCAAGTGAATAATTTAGAGTCCTAGTCTGAGAAAGGACTTAGTGAGACCAGTGCATAAATAGATAAATATATTGGTATTTTCACAATCAATAACAAAATCAATCAATCAATCAATCAATCAATCAATCAATCAATCAATCAATCAATCAATCAATCAATAAATCAATAAATCAATAAATCAATCAATCAATCAATCAATCAATCAATCAATCAATTAATCAATCAATCAATCAATCAATCAATCAATCAATCAGAAAATCAATCAAACAATCAATCAATCAATCAATCAATCAATCAATCAATCAATCAATCAATCAATCAATCAATCAATCAATCGATCAATCGATCAATCGATCAATCAATCAATCAATCAATCAATCAATTAATCAGAAAATCAATCAAACAATCAGTCGATCAATTGGTCAATCAACCAGATAATTACCGTTAATGAAAAGGAAAAATCGAAACTGGAAGGTGTACAGATCTTCTTAGCGCGGGTTGTTCTATTCTTTGGCTAGATACCCTGTGAACGTCACAAAATTGATGGGTTGATATGCATACGCTGTAATTATAAATTAACAACAGCAGACTGACTGACTGACTTTAACCCTTTCAAGCAATTCTCGACTTGTAGTGGATTAAGATGATTTGATGTGGTTTAAAAATTAAAGAAAATTGCCATGCATTGCAAACCAGTTTTATGGGAATATTCATTTCAAAACCCTTGGTTTTAGGAAAATTAAATCTGTTTTCAGGGATGTAAAACGATGCCTTAATGCATCGTGGGGGCTTAAAGGGTTAAAACAGTCCACTGTGTGCGAACAGTGGGACACACCTCACCTATATCCAGAAGGCACCATGCTGATCACAGTGACAGAGTCAACTGGTACAACTAAAACCAGAAACATACATCAAGTGGTGTATAGCTTTACTGTCCAATGTGTTTCACTTAACATTTTATCGCAGGGAGAATTGACTGAGAAATTGGTGAAAAATATGGGCTAGACAGAAACTACAATTTTAATTTTCACAACGCGAATCACAACTTCAAATACATTTAAATTATTATGTTGGCAAAAACATAGATCCCATTTTCTTCATATATTACACCAATGGTCTCACCACCCTGAATAAGGCCAAATCCGGCAAGGTGTCTACTAATAAAGGAATCATAACACAAAATATGTTTAATCCTTTTGTTCTAACATCTGTTTAATTAAAAAATATATATAAACAGGCTATATTTGTGTGAGTATTTAATAAACACACTTTGTTCCCGTCATGCAGGATATCAGATATAATTGTTTCATGATAATCTCGTAGGGGTACAGTGGCTTAAAAAGATGTGTGTCTGGTCTGTAACAGAGGGTAATAATTAGAGCTAATTTTGAGCTGTTCTGACGTTTATACACGTCCTGGACTGTAGCTCAAAATCTGTCTGGTTACCAAACATATATCGGACCTGTTTTTGAAAAAAGACAGATCAGGTTTTGTCATGGTATGCGACACTATATGTGGATATTGTCGAAAAGGGCTGAAATCGGCCCATGTATTTCAATGGGAGCGGCATTTGGGGTGGTGAGACCCTATACATATTTTAGATTTATAAGAAGTTATATTAATAATGTTGTGATAGTAAAATAATGCTTAAAGTCATTTTTCAGCACTTTGTGACATTATAATAGGGTTAAAACAAGTGCAATCTAATGATGAGGTGAATGATGATACAGATGATGATAGTTAGGCTGGAGTGATAGGGCATGCTGTGTATACAGTTATAGTCGTGTACAGATGATAGTTAGGGTGGGGTGATAGGGCATGCTGTGTATACAGTTATAGTCGTGTACAGATGATGGTTAGGGTGGGGTGATAGGACATGCTGTGTATATGGTTATAGTCGTGTACAGATGATGGTTAGGGTGGGGTGATGGGGCATGCTGTGTATAAATGAATGAATGAATGAATGAATGAATGAATGAATGAATGAATGAATGAATGAATGAATGAATGAATGAATGAATGAATGAATAATTGAATGAATTAATGAATGAATGAATGAATGAATGAATTAATAAATAAATAAATAAATTAATTAATTAATTAATGAATGAATGAATGAATGAATGAATGAATGAATGAATGAATGAATGAATGAATGAATGAATTAATAAATTAATTAATTAATTAATTAATTAATTAATTAATTAATTAATTAATTAATTAATTAATAAATTAATTAATTAATTAATTAATTTATTAATTAATTAATTAATTAATTAAATCTTGTATAGCGCATGTATCCAGCTGGAAGCTGTTCAGAGCGCTTCACATTCGAAAGACAGTGAAAAGAAAGTCAATTACTGCGTGAGGTCACCAAGCGCTTGTCGAAACAGGTGAGTTTTTAACAACCTTCTAAAAGAGGTCAGGGTTTTCTGCAGACGGATCTGGCTCTCCAAACTGTTCCAGAGTGCCGCAGTTTCAAAACTCCTGGCACCGAAGTTTTTAAGTCTGTACTTTTGGACTACCAAAAGCTGCTCTGTTCTCGAGCGCAGTGTTCTAGGTGGTGTATAAGGCACTAGCAGCTCTGTGATGTAAGTTGGGGCGAGGCCATGTAGAGCACGATATGTTAATAGCAGGATCTTGTACTTTATGCGGAATTCGACCGGTAGCCAATGAAGTTTGAAGAGAATTGGTGAGATATGGTCCCTTCTGCCGGCTTTAGCTATAACTCTAGAGGCTGCGTTTTGCACCCTCTGCATTCTCTTTATGAGTATAGTTGGGAGTCCACATAGCAGAGAGTTGCAGTAGTCAAGTCGGGAAACGACTAGGGCTTGGGCAATGATGACAGTTGTCTTCATATCCAACACTCTTCGAATGCTACTGATGTTGTGCAGGTGGAAAAAAGAAGATCGGCAAACACTGTTGACATGCGCCTCCATAGTCAAATGTTCATCAAAAATGGCACCAAGGTTGCGAGCTGAGGGAGATGGAGTGATGTTGTTGTCACCAATAATAATATAGCTGATGTTGGAGAGATGTCCCACTGTAGGTGTCCGTAACAGCAGCGAGAGAGTCTTTTCATGATTCAGTTTTAGCCAATTCATTGCCATCCATTCCTTTATCTCCATAACACAGGCTTGATCTGCTTTATGGTATCTACAGCATCATCCTGGTCCAACACGATGTACAACTGAGTGTCGTCCGCGTACAAGAGAGCGATCAGTCCATGCCGCCGCACTATACTTGCTATGGGCGCAGAGTATAATGTAAACAGAGGTAGCCCTAGTACAGAGCCTTGAGGCACACCGTATCTGAGCAATCTAGGCTTTGACGTGGTGTTGAGAATCTTCACAGACTGTGTCCTGCCACTCAGGTAAGACCTTAACCATGCCAAGGCTGTGCCACATACACATCCACTCACTCTCGAGACGCTGCAATAGGATTTCGTAGCAGCATCACACATTGCTTCCTATCTATGGACTGCAGTATGTCATTTTGGACTCTGAGAAGGGCAGTCTCCGTACTGTGATGTTTTCGGTAAGCAGACTGTAACGGCTCTAAAATGGAGTTTTGAGCCATATGTGTGTTAAGGCGCGAAGCCACCACTTTCTCGACTATCTTGGACACAAATGGCAAGTTCGATACAGGCCGATAGTTCTTCATTGTGTCGGGATCCAGCGAGCTCTTCTTGAGTAATGGTGTTACTTGGGCTGTCTTATAGATTGAAGGGAAACAGCCAGATGTTACAGACTTGTTCACAATCTTGGTTATGGATGGTAAAATGATGTCAATATTTTCTTTGAGAAGAGATGTTGGTAGTGGATCCAGGCTACAGGACTTAGGTAGGGATGTGCTGATGATCTTCCGTACCTCTTCCTCATCGACGACACCGAAATTCGATAGAGAAGGTGCTCCATGTGATAGTTCAGTGGGCTGTTGCGAATCAACTGTGTCCTGACGAGAACTACTGAGTTATAATATATGATAAGCTGTCAAATCAAGTACATACGCTAGAGATACGCCACATTACTTAAGTCAGAAATGCATAACCAGAAATGTATAGTTCCGGCCTGTTTATTTCAGACAGTATGTTCACCAAATTGCATATAACTCAAAATCTATTTCACCTATAAACTTGGTTCTGGTGTCACCGGAAAGAGCGATCATGTATCTTTAAATTGGCATTGTTCGTACAATTTTAAATACTATATGGTAGTTGTAGGATGGTAATATCAATCAGATACCACGCTCAAACTGCCTGTCCACATGTATGTCCCGGGGTCTTCTGTGATAAATTGGAAGCTCATAATTATTAAATTAGCTTGTAGCTATGACAACCAATGTACTTCTCTCATAGGGCGATTTGGTTTGTTGTTTTACCCCTTTGTGGAGAACTAGAAACGGTTGTGTTATTGCCAGTATGTGGTTCTCAAACGAATATCTGTGCACAGTTAAACAATACACACATGAAATATACTGGTATGTCTGTATAATGTTGGGAAGAAAATCTAAGATGGCTTGAGGCACAAAATACTGTGTGTTAGCGACCAACACCTGGATGAAAGTGTCCCGAATAGCTCTCATCCAAGCAGCAGAAAAGAGCAGATAAAAATCGCACATGTAGCTAAGTATACATAAGATTATTATAGAGTACATATAGAAAAACATACTTTTGCTCTTAGGAATCATATGTTTTCATCGGACATTCCAAATTGGATGGCCCAAAATAATTAAACAGGCTCATATGTCACTAAAATATCATGAAGATTAAGAAAATAATATGGTTGTCATTTTTATCTAAGTGCATTATATTACTTGAATGAGAATTAAATGAGTTAATCTGAAATAAAATGAAATTAATATTTAATCGTTAGTTTTTAAAGAGCTGTCATATCTATGATCATCTGATTGTGTAAAGTCATTATCATTAAAATTTATATTGATATGCAACAGCAGTAACGTTTTGTCAATAAGCTTATGGAAACTGTTATCTGTAGGCCTACATCTAATTGAATGATACACAAAGAAGAAACCGTCGCCTCGGAGCTGAAGGATTCTATCTGCCACTCTAACGAGTGTCAGATAGGATCCTTTAGCTCCGAGGCGACGAAACATCTACCCAATGCTGCGACGCTGGTCCAACATAATTTTTAACCAGCATTGGCTGAACGATTTGAGTCTCCAATATCCTCTGCAATACAAGTAAATACGACACGTTTATGCCATGGTGGCTTAATATTGATCCAGCGTCATAGACTTGAGACTAACATTAAACCAGCATTTTTAGAGTGGGGAGACGGTTAGTGACGAATTCATTTGTCTAGAGTGCCATTTAAGGCTAAATTACAGACGTTGAACCAATTATCTTGTTTGATGATGGCCAACCATCTACAATGTTGGAACAACATTAGGCTCAATCTCTAGTGTAAGTCAATGCTATGTGTCCAGGCGGGATACCAGCATATTGGAATCTTGGAAGTTCAAACTCAATGGTGGTCTCAAGTTGACATTTTCCTTTGCTTACCACTATCTCCGATGCTGGCCCAACATTTAATAGGTCAACGCCTGATATGAGCGTGGGAAATTGACAATAATATATTTAAGGTGTTCCAGGTAATAGGCCATATGTAGAGTACAAGCATCATGACAGATGATTACATTGACCTGGAAGAAGACTTTATAAATCTTCAGCTGTCATTGTACAACCATTATCCACGTCGCCAATCCTCATACATCACTACTCGTAGCGTCAATGTCAATAAACATATTTTGCCCACAAACCGAGCTTAAACTTGATACAAAAGATATATAATACATTATGTCATCAAAATATGATACTGAACATAAACAAGAGAAAAAACTGTCAAACCAGGTAAATAAGCAAGAGATGCAATGTATTACTTTATTGTAACTGATTAAATTGCAAAGTAAAACTAATTTTACACAAATGAAAAATATGTGACAAAAACATTTAAGATTGTTTCCACAAGAATTGGAAAATTTAATTAGACCCAGATCGGTTATGAATAGTATTATTCTAGAAAACGAATTTCACAAAAATTAACAAAACTGCAATCAATAATTTTTCATGCCGAATATATGGTAATGGTATATATAATCAATCCTTTTATGTAATGATTTCTTACAAAGAAAATCTTTTCAATCACGATTATTTAAAAATATATAAACCACACGTGATATAAAAAAAATGAAATGAATCGGGCTTTAGGCCACCTTTGTGCACATATAGGCTAAACTGGGCCAGGAGAACCTCCTGAGGATGGTGAGATGATTGAGATGACACTGTCCTCCAGACACAGGATTCGAAATTCAAGCCCTGGCGGTCTAAGGCCGAGCACGCTACCTCTCGGTCACGGAGGCTCCCCACAATACTGACTTTCACACGTGGATGGGGAAGAAACATTTTTAGTTTCTTTCAAACCGCCGAGACCGGGAAGCGAACCCCGGACTCTGGCGTGAAAGGCAGCGGTGCTAACCACTACCCTAGGGCCCCCGCCCCACACGTGATATATTATTAGTATTCGAAACGATGAATTTCGCTAATATTCTGCAAACTATATTTTGTTACGTTTTGTTAATGCATTTGTTTTTATATTACTTATGTAACACGCTCAAATCTGACACACAAGATATGACCCAAGAGTGCAACAGCCCAGTGGCAAATCCAGAGAGGGGGTCAAGAGGGTCCTGACCCACTCCTTTTTTCAAAAACTAATTGCTTCAGCGTCGATAAAAATTGCCAAAATATCGGTATTTGACACACAAAAAATTTCTATGGGTAGTGTCCCAAGTTGAGGCACTACCCTAATACATTTAGAGTATCAAGCCCCCGTAAATTAGAAGAATACAAATTCATTGACACATACTTTTTACAATCGACCCACCCCTTTTCAAAATTATGGATCAGCCCCTGCAGCCGACAATCAGTGTCGTAATCTGGGTGAAAAAAACCGCAGATCATGCTATCTTGACTGAGGAAGGGCTAGAGAATTCTAAATTCAGCAGGGGACAGTTATAATTTCAATTTTTGTTTAACATTACATAATTCCAGCTTGTAAAAAATGTACGCAATTTAATTATTTAAAAAGTCAAGACCACGAGTTAAATGTCATATTTTATCCGCTGATTGGACATTTTCACATCGACACACTTGAGGTTGTCGATTTTGTACAGACAACACATATGAGTTCGTTATTATTAGGGTAGCTAGAGCAGGGCAGGGTTCCATCGTGCTGTCCACTTATGCGTGACACACTCGGCAAACATCGGTGCACTGACAAGAGAGATTCAATGGTATGAAACACCAAATCTCCTCAAACAGACCCCCGTCCTAAATTCCGCTCTCACAAAGCAATTACTACATATAATGTCAACGG
Organism: Flabesymbios commensalis; assembly: GCA_964017125.1. NCBI lineage: Eukaryota > Metazoa > Annelida > Polychaeta > Terebellida > Flabelligeridae > Flabesymbios > Flabesymbios commensalis. The sequence continues at coordinate 2,787,258 of OZ024905.1, forward strand.
ATAATAATACTGTCTAAAGTCACTGCCACTTAAAACAAAGAATGATCACCGGCTGCTGTCAAAACACTTTTACATTAATTTTACCACCAAAATGGCTTTGCGACACGAGCCAGGAACAAATTCATTGTCGTCTGCATTTCGTCTGCTAAACGAGTCCAGGGGCACCAGGGCGGGGGCCCTAGGGTAGTGGTTAGCACCGCTGCCTTTCTCGCCAGAGTTTGGGGTTCGGTTCCCGGTCTCGGCGGTTTGAAAGAAACAAAAATGTTTCTTCCCCATCCACGTGTGAAAGTTAGTATTGTGGGGAGCTTCCGTGACCGAGAGGTAGCGTGCTCGGCCTCAGACCGCCAGGGCTCGAATTTCGAATCCTGTGTTTGGAGGACAGTTTCATCTCAATCATCTCACCATCCTCAGGAGGTTCTCCTGGCCCAGTTTAGCCTATATGTGCACAAAGGTGGCCTAAAGCCCGATTCATTTCCAGGGGCACCAATGATGAAGAACAAGTGATATATCAAAATACGGTATATGTCATCTATTGCATTCACTCTCATCATTCACTGATCATCAGTTTATATCTTAATTCCACCCATAACTGTCGGACGTATATATATACGTTTATTGGCATCAGACGACAATTTTCGATCCAATCGTGACACAAACCTTGCTACTTCCACATACTTGACAGCTATACGACAAATCTATCAATGGTGTTCGAAAAAAAAAACATTAAAGATCATTTAGCTCAAATTATTTTCCAGAATATGCTACAAGCAGATAGATGGTGAATAAAAAAATAGTAATAGTCTGGCTGAATTGTCCGTAATAAACACCTTTAGTTACCGTAGACCCTACTAAAATAATTTTGTATGACAAACGAGCCGTGATCATTAATTTAAAACCCTATGGAATATTAAATTATAGTCAGAAGATTATTTTTTTAATGACTTGTTTGACATTTGATCTCGCCTTCCAATTTCCCCTAAGAGAGTGATATATCTTCTATAATACTCACTTGTAGGCTAATAATTGTGGCGTGTTGTGGGTGAAAATACTCATGAATCGAACTTGAGATCAAGTCATATAGTGGTAGTTTACATCGGGCGTCTGCACTGGGCCCAAATCTCTGCATAGAATAATATTGTTGTTCAACTAGTTTTTTCAACGCTGGCCCAACATTGTACCAGCAATGGATCTCATACCCGATGAGTTATTATGTCATTGTAATAATGGGTGATAATGGGTGGATGCTACAAGAGAGAGAGAGAGTCAGACGTGCGTTCAGTGGTTGATCAATGTGAATGCCAAACAATAAATAAACGTTGGGCTAACTGCTTTTGTTTGCTCGTATTTATCAGTCACTGTCAAGTTTGTACCTTAGGCCTATTGATGCTCTGTTGCATAACCCAGTTAGTAGGTCCCCCCTACCCAGTGCTTTATCTCTGTCACGCTTTCCAGAACTTGTGAACGCAGTCGGCCTGGAGGCGGCAATTGTTGATCACCCAAGAGTGTTTATTTAACAGTCACGATGTCTGATAAATTATGGTGGCAATACGATCGGCGGAAAACATATGACAAAAGTGACATTGGGCCTTCTAAACTATTGGCGAATGGCAAATACCGGGGATGGCATTATACCGCGGTAATTAACATTGGTGGAAATCCGTTTAACTACTTTACTTGGCATAAGGTAGGGTTGTCATTATAACCGGGGGCAATACAGCGGGGGAGCACTGTATACATTTTAAAACTTCGCGCTTCAAGGGAGGGTATAGATTTGATCAAATGCGGTAATATCTGTTTCAAACCAAACTCCCGAATAGATGCTCTCCACAGCAACTATAACACGTTGAACCAATGTTGGCTTAATGTTGGCACAGCGTTAAACATAGCGAGAACCATGTAACAATGAAATAATTACAAAATGTTGACAGATAGCCAAATACTTGTGACAGATTTGGCCATTAAGGGTCACAATTTAATTATATGTAGATTGCACGGACATTTTCGGCGCTAGGATATTGGGAGTAGCAGTTGGCCGTGCATGTACTAATATAAGGACGGTCATAGAGTGATAAACTTCAGAAGAGAATACGTAATACCACATCAAAAACTAAATAAGAAGCCTATTCAGCTTAATACGATACGATTGTCGGCCATATTATGGAAGATATATACATGTATATCCTATCACTCTAAACAATATAAGTTCTTTAGAAGGAACACTTCAGTACTATCACCATGCAACCCCAGGAGAACCCTATGGGGCTGCATGGTGATTGTACTGAAGGGTTCTTTTAAAGTAACCTATATTGTTTAGAGTGTACTGAATACGATACGATTATATTGATAGAGACATATTTCTCTCAATGGCAGCACATGACACATGTGAGAATCACGCTCGCATGCAATTGAGATGGTGTTTGTGTTTATAGCGACCGGGCATGCTGGGAGTTCAGCCAGAAGTTTCATGCTGTCATGAAAGTTTCTTTTTTAAGACTCTGGGTCTCAGATCCGGTTCAATCTCCGGTCACTAAGTGTCCCCATCTATATCTCAATTGCAGGCGAGCGTGGTGAGAATGTCTCAGGAAATGGTGTTATAAGACGTCACGCTTTGACCTAGCGCTTATTATAAAGGTCAATGTGCTACGCCGGCTCCGCCCTATGCTGGATCCGCCACTGAAGTTCAAAACAACCGTGGGGTTTAAATGGCACAAAAATAAAGATATACAATGAGCAGGGGGGTAAAATATAAAGTCGGTTGATGTGTCTTCAGACTTGATATCAGACTATAAACCTGCACCTCCACATTTATCCTTTAATGCTAATATCAGTAGTAACAAAAAAACGAAAATGTCGAAGTTCCCATTCCGGGTCAGTTTTTATAGTGAACAATATCACAGATTTTCACCAATCTATGTGATATTTTCATGAATAAAAGAGCCTGTACATTTTTCTTCAATACTTGTGTTTGATTGATTATAGTCAATTTTGTTATGTAATAATGATAATACGTGATATTGTAATGTGATACGTTATGTAGTCGTAACTTGTTATTTTAAAATGCACTAAATATATTAAATAACATTTCAGCCAGGTAAAATTAGTGTTATTCGAAAATCTGACTTATCGGGGGGGGGGGGGTATATTTAGGACCCTACGCTCATACGTAGGACCAATTGCCCGTAGGACCAATGGCCGGTAGGACCAATGGCCCGTAGGACCAATGGCCCGTATTACCAATGGTCAATACGTAGGACCAATGGCCCGCAGGACCAATGGCCCGTATGGGCCAATGGCCCGCAGGACCAATGACCCGTAGGACTAGAGAGCCGTCCCCACACTGAAGAACATATCATTAAACTATGTGTAGCATCGGAAGTTAAGGCTAATAAGCGTGAGAGAAAGACCAACAATATGCTTTTGCACAGACAGTGTAGTGCTTATAAGCACTACACTGTCTGTGCAAAAGCATATTGTCATCCCCGTCGATGGTAAAACCGAATGCATTGTAATAAAAATTGTTCTGTGCTTATATGTATTCAAATGTGTAGCGTTCAGTGTACCAATACGTCACAAGGATATAAGGGGGCCACTATTAGATTCCCAGGGGGAGGGGGGGCAGGAGTAATTTGAAATAAATAATTTCGAGCGGACTCTGCGTGAAATAAATAATTTACTTCAAGAACTGTTCCATATAAGCATTTAACAAAATGTGAAATTTTCAGCGCGCCGCCGAGCCCGGTTGAAATAAATAATTTGCCCACGACAAATACTCCTGCCCCCCCCCCCCCCGGGAATCTAATGGTGGCCCCCTAACATGTAATACACATAGCAATATTTCGTGATATATATTTGCGAACCAGACACTGGATGTACTAAGCCTAAATGTAAGATTTCGATACTTACTAATGCCATTGTCGTGAAGTCTGCTAAGCCTACTGGTAGAGAGATATTGCTACATGTCGTTTTAAGCTCTGTGGCCGTGATATTGGTAGGGTTTATTATAATATATTGGGGACATACGATCCGTTATATTTCAGATATGAAATATAAATTTGCCTTATTTACCGAACCTCGTGAACTTCTAATAATTGACCTTCTGCCTATATCTGTTTACATCAATATTGGATTAAAAATTGTTCTCTGATGCCAATATACGTATGTTGGACAATGATGGTTAGAATTAGGATATAAAATGATGATCAGTTAGTGGAATGACAGTGAATGCAATGGATGGCATATACCGTATTATGATATATTACTTAATATTCATCTTTGGTGCACCCGCACTCGATCAGCAGACGATATGCAGACGACAGTGACTTTGTTCCTGGCTCGTGTCGCAAGGCGATTTTGGTGGTAAAATTGATGTAAACGTGACTGCAGCCGATGGTCATTCTGTGTTTCTAATGGCATTGACTTTAGATAGTATTATTATCCGTTAACATAATATGTTGTAATTGTAATATTCAAAGTGTAAATGTGGGCTTTGTGAGAGCGGAATTTAGAACAGGGGTTTTGTTTGAGAAGATGTGATGTTTCATACCATTATATTTCTCTTGTCAGTGCACTGATGTTTGCCGAGTGTGTCACGCATCAGTGGACAGCACGACGCTGGCCAGTGCCTGGGATGGTCAAGTGTAGGCCAACAGTAGCCTATTGAGTACAGATTGACGGCATTAATATAGCCACTGAACTGATTACAAGATACTACTTAAACGAGACATTGATCCAATGCTGTTTTAATGCTAGGCCAACGTCTGCGACGCTGGCCCAACATTGAACCAACATTTAATAAATGTACAATGTTTGAGAGAAAGTCCTCCTGCTCAGCAAACGCAAGACATTTGTATAACATTTATACAACGTGGGCCCAACGTCCAACATTGCATAAAGTCATACAAATGTTTAATGTTTACTAGGTGTCAATACAAGCTTGGGGTCAAGCAGTTCCCACATCCCGGCAGTAATACAGTCAGTTTGTTTGCAAGCCAACGACCAAGTAGGGGCAGGGGCCAAGGGCTTTGAATTATTAACTCATAGATGTCGCTCAAGTATATAGGAACTTGCTGTGATTTGAGAACTTGCTCTTAATGAGGCTTTGGGTATGAAACGAATATTTAGTATTATTATTGAATACGGCCTTGGCCCACCCACGGGCACTATTGCCTTCTGGGGGACCCTTGTCCCGCGAATTTTGACAGTTGGCCACCGATCGGTTCTTCTGGTAGGCACAGGTAGTTAGCACCACCCCCTGCTTGTAGTACAGACGATACGACTGCAAATCCTGAAAACATAAAATCCATTATTGCAGTAGTACATTTACAGTATAATTATTTTAGTGCCACCCAGTACCACAACAGTAAAGTTAGTATTATTGGGGTGCTGGGATGCTTGTTATTAGTAGTACGTTTGTTGTGTGGAAAATCTAATGGTAAAACAAGAACGAGAGAAAGAGTTGTGATTCCACCATACCTGAATACATCTTACATATGTGCCACCTTGAAAAAGACAAGAAACATATGTCACATCACCCACATAAACTACACAATTACATTCACCCAACCACAAAAACAATCGAGATATCCAATAAAAAAAAATCCTAAATATCATAATTGAAATTTTTCTCTAATTATTAAGTTCAGAAAATTGATTTCAAATTATTGATTTCTAAAGTAATACAAACTCAATGTATTTCTGCATTTTTTTAACATGTCAAATTATTTATTTTGACAAATTATGTTCGATAGGAAAATAAATTTAACACACTACCACATCACATTATCACATTAAAATTGCGCGCCCTATGCCAAACTGAATATTTAATCTACACATCCATTACAATATCTTAGTTACATTGTAAACGATATCCCAGCAAACACGAGGCGTCGAGCCAATGTGGTTTAGGGTCAGTGTCGTAATGTGGCTTAATCAGTGGCGGCCGCAGCCGGTGCCACCCCCCCCCCCTCCCCCACGTTCAGGGTTCCAAAAACAAACAAAAGTACCACAGTTGGGCCTAAATTTGCTTTGAGGTTTAGATTTAAAAAAATTCAAGATTATTTTAGATCAATGGAAATATCGCTAAATGTGATAAAAATAGTTTTGGTAGATGTTCAGATTATCCAATAATTCAATATTGGAGATGTCTATTTTTTCCCAAATATAATTATTTTTCGTCATTTCAAGCTCTGGAGATTGCATTGGCAATCCCAGCCTTAAAGGACGATAAAAAGAGACAAACACTTCAGCAGCACAGAATTGAACTGCACAGCGAAACACAAGTTAAAGGTGATCTATCACCCCTTATACGGTATGAATAATTATGTCCTTATATTTTGAGAGGGTTGAGTGGGTCACATGATAGCCAATCTCCCCCATATATGGGGTGATTAGCTATCATGTGACCCTCTCCGAGGGTCACATGATAGCCAATCACCCCGTATAAGAAACCACTTGTGCCCCATCTTGTGGCAACTTTGATTTATGTGTCACAAATTTATTCATACTATATAAGGGGTGATAGATCACCTTTAAAACACACCACTACATTAGTTTCTTTGTCCGACAACTACATTCTGAGCCGGTAATGGAGAGTTATTGTTGACCTGGTACGGACCAATTATCATGATAGGCCTATGATATCACAATCAGTCAGGTGTGACCGAGCTGTTGATTATGAGGGATCCTCATTATGTTCAGATGTGTTTTAAGTCAGTTAAAACCCTCAGAGTTCTACATTCTTAGCTGTGAAAAAGGCCTGGGCCTCCGGCCTCATCCTTTTTCACAGCTAAAGCGCTGGTCATACAGCACTTGACGGCCTAATCACAGCCAAAAAGTTAAAAAATCTGTTGGACGTGGTTGTACGTGGCAATTATTGGTCAATTTTGTGCTTGGCCGTGCTTTGTACGTGGTATGGCCGTCGGCGGCTGCTCCACTGCTGAATCACTGCCTAAGCACGGGTAACCACGGGTAACCTAATATTAGGCTATTCAGAGATTAGATTCCAGACTATTTGCAATTATGAGAAAAAAAAATGTCATCGTTTTTGTGACTAATTATGGCCTAGTTTAGCCTACATCTGCAAAAAAGGTGGCCTAAAAACCCGTTCATTTCATGTTCACCCCTTGACATCTAGACTGCAAGTGCCGAGGTCTTTAGAAAATTACCGTCTTTTATATGCCGCAAATCAGAAGTGATACAAAAGTGATACAGAAGGGATTAGGCGGTGATCAATCGTACTTTGAACTTGTTTGAAACGTGCTTAGGTAGTGCTATGTACGCGGAAAATGCATTTGTCAGTGATAAGCAGCTAAACACACGCTATTTCCCGTGATACCAACGCGCAAAACACGTCTGATAACCGTGCTTTGACCGTGACAAAACGCTAAACTTTGGCGTCTCACCACGTCTTACCACGGCTCACTAAGATTTATTCACTGCCGGAACACGGATTATCACTTGTGTTTCACGTATGTTGCACGTCCTTTCCACGTTAGCCGTCCGTGCATGGCCGCGCTCTAAAGTTTTGAGCAGTTCAAAACTTTCTTCCGCGTCCGACGCCGTTTCGATCTTTTCCCACGTCCTGCCTACAACGCGGCTGTAGCTCGTCTTCAACGCGAACAACATTGGCTGTTTCACGTGAGACCACTTTTTGACGTTTTTTGGCCGTGATTAAGCCGTCAAGTGCTGTCTGACCAGGGCTTAATAATGTAGAGGTCCTCGGTCTTTATCCTATACTGAATCTTTTAGTCCAGTAAAGTAAAAAATGATCCAACCTAGAACAAATTGCAACAGAATTACTTTTTATGGCAAAGTATCCAGAAAGCATTCAGAGATTCCAGAAAAAAAGTCTACAAAAATATAAGTGGGGGAACATTTTCAAAACACCCTTTGAAGTTGACCTCCCATTTAACACATGTTGGTTTCACGGAGAATGTTCTGCCTAGCTGTAAAATGACTGTATATCTATATTTATCAAATTATCCATTTATATAATGCAAGCCCACATCACTAAATAAGTCTATATCGCCATGTCCATTATCTAAATCACTTTACTGAGAGCGTTCCAGTCAATTAACAACTTAATCTCTAGACGCCAGTTGTCTACCTTAGTTCAATATAAATATGTAAACCACACCACAAATTGCATAAGTTAAAAAAAAATTACCAATCAGCTCAGAATCATCAATAGAAAATCGGCTAAAATCCAATTCAGTTGAAGGATATCTAAATTACATGAATCCTAGATGGCCGCCACTCACTTGCAGAGTAAAATTTTACATACGATTTTGCATCAAATATAGCTAGGAGCAAGTGTAATACTTATTGTTGATGGGTTTTGAAGATGTGGAAACTATTTCTGGTAATATTATTATGATTCAAAGTTATACTCGGGATCAAAACGGCAAATTTATGCGCATATCGTCGCCTCGGAGCTAATGGATCCTATCTGACACTCGTGAGAGTGGCAGATAGGATCCTTTAGCTCCGAGGCGACGATATGTGAGCATCTTTTTCTGATATTTGTGTGGTAATTTAAAGTCATCTGCAGGTGAAAAGTAAATTTTAAGGCAACAAAATGGGAAAATGTGATTCAGAAAGAAAACAGGAGCCAGTGTAATCCCTCGTTTTGATGTTGTTTTGACTGGATAAACTATCTATCGTAATATATCATAAGGTTTCCACTAGTTAACAGCATTAAAGAAAAAAATCACATGTCATTTGTAAAACCGACTATGAAGCGTGTTACCATGAGAAGAATGATAATAATAAAGTAAAAAATGTTAAAACGTATATCTACATGATTTGTAGTTTCTTAAAAATAATAAACCTGCACAGAAGCAGATCTTCTGACAGTCACATGACAGAACAACCTAATTGATATAAAATGTTACATCTAAAAAAAGTGAACGATACAGTAGCCTACATACACTGACGCCACTAGACAGAAAGTAAAAAAAAACACAAGGTTACATTTATCAAAACTTTGTTACCAGTTGTTTACAAGGATCATCAAGATATTACTCTCGCTGTTAGACACCCTATTTGGAGTGATACGTGAAGTCAAACTTATACGAAAGCCTTCAATGTTGGAACCTGTTGCAATCCTTAGAGGGGCCCACCAATGTCGGTGTAAGATTGTGCCACAATCTACGACGTCGACCTAACATTATATAGACATTGGATCGACGTCCAGTGTTTATTTCAAGAGAACGGCTTACGATCAAACCCAAATCATACGTGAAATCAAACATACAAAGATAATAGTCAGTGTCGTAGAATCCGAATAATAACCATCTTTACCAAACATATTGATTTAATGTTGGGCCAACGTCTACAACGTTATCCCAACAATAAATCAGCATTGGATCCACGCTCGGTGTATGTAATGATGTATTGAATTATCTTCAATTATTTGTACACTTTTGAAATCGGAATTTTACACTTTCTTAATTGATATTATTTGTCTAGTGTCTTATTGTCTTGATCAACTGTTAAACAGCCCGAAGTCATAAGTGAAGTCAAATTGATCAGATGAATAGCTATTGCTTTTCCTCAATCCACCAATGCTAATATCAAAACTATTTCTTTTAAATCAAACCCAATGTTGATTATTATATGTTAGATAACCTATTGAGTTACTATGCTGGGCCAGCATTAATACTTCCAGTGCGGAGACCGACTTTAGACGTCAGAATCTGACGTCCATAGACGTCAGAATCTAACGTCTAAGGTCAGTCCCCACACTAAAGGAGTAAAATACTTATAATGGCAGAGGAGCCTCGGTGACCGAAAGGTAGCGTGCTCGGCCGCAAACCGCCAGGGCTCGAATTTCTAATCCTGTGTCTTGAGGGCAGTGTGATCTCATTCATCTCATCATCCTCAGGATCCTGGCCCAGTTTAGCTTATGTATGCACAAAGGTGGCCTAAAACCCCATTCATTCATTCATTCATATTAGGGTTGCCAATGAACAGAAATCAAAATCTTCAGAAATTATTTTACAATTTTGAATAGTCCAGAAAATGAATTTGCGACACTTTGATAACACGTGATATCAGATTATTGAAGACATAATCGTGAAGAACAATGGGCAGATCCAGGATGTGAAGATAGGAGCCGTGCCGGGGGATTGGGTAGCCTGTATAATTGGTATCAGCTCATATCACAATCTATGCCGTGTTTTTCAAAATGAGGAGTATATTGGTATAAGTCCATTACAATCTATGCCGTGTTTTTCACAGTTAGGCGTATATAGCCTATGCCAACTGTCCTGGCAATCAGTTGAGAATTGACTGAGATATCGGTGAAATCATGTGCTACGTGTTAACCCTATCAGTGTGTGGGGACAGTCTTTACACGGCAGAGTCTGACGTCTGTAGACGAAAGAATTAGAAAAATAGTAATACTCAGGTATTCAAATGAAGCAGAAAGAGCTAACTCGGACATTTATAATGATTTCACAAAACCTCCATCAGTGGCCGATCCAGACGGGGGATGGGGCTTATTTTTTTCAAGAATTTATACACACCGTAATATGCTCTACATAGAGGCGTCCTACGGAAAATTTTGAAATCTGAGTCCTCAAATGACGCATTCTAGCGCATGTTTCGGCCCAAATATGTTCGTTTTTTGTTTGTTTTTGGGACCCTGAACGGGAGGGGGGGGGGAGGGGGGAAGCGCACCGGCTGCCCCCCCTCTGATCCGCCACTATCCATGGTTTTTACAAAAATATTTCAGCGCTTTAAGGGTTAATGTGATTTCTACCAAAAAGAGCCGTGATTGATATCAAAGGGTTTAACACCCACCCCAGGTACTGGTAACTCGGGACACCTGCAGGGACCCGCTGTTTTATTATAGGTCTATATTATTACTATTCCTATTCCTATTCCTATTACTATTACTAGTATTCCTGATAGGGTCTCATAAATGAGTATTGACTGGCCAAGATATATGTAGGCCCCTAATACAGCTAGGTTTTTAATGAATTGTAGGTGATACTAAATACATTTTACTTGACATGAACTGTCTGTGAGTAAAAAATGAAATAAATGGGACTTTAGGACACCTTCGTAAACTGGGCCAGGAGAACCTCCTGAGGAAGTTGAGATGAATGCGATGACACTGCCCTCCAGACACTGGATTCGAGCCCTGGCGATCTGGGGCTAAGTTCGCTACCTCTCGGTCATGGAGATTACCCACAATATTGAATCATTACGAGGGAGTGGGGAAGAAACATTTTGTTTCTTTACAACTTGAGGCCAGAGTGGGGCTCTAACCCGCAATCTCCGACTTTCCAAGCAGGCAGCTTCGACCACTATACTACACCAGGCCCCCAATCCCTGTCATAGGAACCACGATGCGCAGAGACACCTGGTGAATATGTATTAACTATATACAGAGACACCTGGTGAGCGAACAATTTTTTTTTAGAATAAATTGACAAACACGCTGCGCATTACGTTCCTCCAGGGCGGGGGCCCTAGGGTAGTGGTTAGCACCGCTGCCTTTCACGTCAGGGTTCGGGGTTCGGTTCCCGGTCGCGGCGGTTTGAAAGAACCAAAAATGTTTCTTCCCCATCCACGTGTGAAAGTCAATATTGTGGGGAGCCTCCGTGACCGAGAGGTAGCGTGCTCGGCCTCAGACCGCCAGGGCTCGAATTTCGAATCCTGTGTCTGGAGGACAGTGTCATCTCAATCATCTCACCATCCTCAGGAGGTTCTCCTGGCCCAGTTTAGCCTATATGTGCACAAAGGTGGCCTAAAGCCCGATTCATTTCATTTACATTCCTCTAGCAGTGTCATCTGTCCATGTGTGGAGCTGGACTTGGAGTAGGCCTACTGGGGATGTGCCGCTGGACAGGGTGCCTTTTTGAAGCTTCCAGCATTGGCGCAGGGCGTCTTTTTCGAGCTTCCAGAATTGGGACAGGGTGTTTTTTTGAGCTTCCAACTCTGGGCACCCGGTTAGCATGTATTTTGCTAATTTCTCAAGCCATTATCAGCCGAATCCCATCATTTTTTTGCAGATAGCCCCGAAATTTCATAAACAAATATTAATTAAGAGCTTAAACAGATCAATCAATTAAATTCGGTGTTAATTTTAAAATGCCTAGTTCTTGTAGCGTAGGCCTACAGAAAAAACATTGTCATCACATTGTTTTTCAAATTATTGATTAGACATATAATACAATAATGGATAAAGTACGCGGATCATCTAAATAGTCCGAGCACAGGTTGTAGGCCCTCCCGCATGCGCAGCATGACAAATGTTCTAAGAAGTGGGTCTATCATAAGTGGATATTATGAATCATTGAAATGACACGGTCGACCTGCTATAGGCCTATGGCCAGGTTTTCTGTTATTCTGGACTTTGTAGGACTTTGTAACGAGAAGTCAATGTCTGTGGAAGTGGGTATTTAACATATTTCATACATTTTGGGGTGTTTAAATTTTCGCCAATCTGTGAAGTCTAGAATTCACTAATTTTCAATTTCGATGATATTAGCGCTATTATTATAATACTTTTCGCGAGAATATTTAATTCGCGAATATGTTCTCGTCGCGAAAATTAAAACCTCGCGAATATTACCAGATGTACAGTATTTCCTGGTGGTGAATGGTTCATGATGGGAAGGTGGTCGCAGTTGTGTAGTCTATACCCGAATTATTATGACCTTCAAAACCATAGTAGGGTATATAAATATTATGTCAGATTGCAAATTAATTGGTTTCGTATTCCATGGATATCAATTTTAAATTTTTTTTATGTCATTACACCTACACCCCAATTTTAAAATCACCCAGCCTAATAGCGACTAGTGAGTGAGTGAGTGAGTGAGTGAGTGAGTGAGTGAGTGAGTGAGTGAGTGAGTGAGTGAGTGAGTGAGTGAGTGAGTGAGTGAATGAGTGAGAGCCAAGCCTAATCAGCCACTCTGAGAAATTTTTGAGACACTTTTAGAAACATCTGGTTCTATTCTGAAACATAATTGTCGTCATTTTACGATGGGAATTGTTCCAGTTTCAAATGAATGAAAACTACATTCATAATTCAGTTTGACCAGTCAGAACGAAACACATTAATATGTCTCCCCTCTGTACACAGAGGTGGGGACATGTTGCTTTACCTGTGTCCGCCCAGTGCTGTCTGTGCCTGCGAGTGTCCCATTCATTTCAGTCCAGCACTTTCTATCATGCAGGCGGTCAAACATGCGACGTTGACCCGATGCTAGGCTAATGATGGCCCACCGTCCACTACGCTGAGTCAACATTAGCCCATCTGCACCAGTCCAGTCTTAATACACGCAGAGCATGGCTCAAGCCTGGACAACTAGTGTGTAGAGAGGGGTTATCTTAACATGAATATTCATTAGTGCCTGTGAATGACGTCAGCGGTGACCACTCACAATGCGCGGCACAGATTTCCGAGACAGTCACACCCGGGGTCAGACGATTTGTTTACGTTGCTTACCAATGTGATTGGTCCGTAGATATTTGTATCAGGGCAGATGACAGTATAACGTGAGGCCATGGGATTGCGTGCCGCAAATCACATGGCAGAGTGAAGATGCATTAGCCCAGTATTGGGCTACGGTGTCGTGTTTGGCGCCATGCTAGATGTGGGCCAGAGTCACAGACGGCGGGATAACTTTAACACAGCTTTGGTTCAAAACATCATGCCGATAACGCAGCAGGTAGTGCTGACTAGGGCTGAATGGATACTGGCCAGCACCGCCGATGCTGGCACGACATTTACCAGACATTGGGTCAGTGTCGACGCCAGCAGTATGCACTGCCAGACCTGCAGCACAGCAAACATGAGGCGTTAAAACAGTGCTGGTTTGATGCTGGGCCAGCATCGCAGACAGTGGGCCAGAATTGCTGGGGTGCTGACAGGCCATATTGTGTTTCGCACATCGCGGGGTGTGAAGATATTAAAACTACTGATCAACTGATTGAGCCTAAAGACGATTGATTTACTGTAGATATAAAAACGGGTTCCACCACATTAAAATACATAGCCTTTACTGTGCCATTTAATAACATTAATTACAAAAGCCCTTGACACTACATCTATTAGCTATCAACCTTTATGGTTATGCTGCTGGAGGGGAGACATCACCAGTTTTTCGTTCACAAAAAAATTAACTCTTCTAGTTATTGTCTAGGTACAGATTCACAAAGGAACTAGATGTTGTGGATTTGTTTATTCTATGTATAACACACAGTAACAATACTCACATGATCAACTGAATATATATCACCTGACCAACTGATATATATATATCACCTGATATATGTATATATATCACCTGATATATGTATATATATCACCTGCTCAACCAACATATATATAATATATAACCCAGTAAACACAAGGCGTTGAACCAATGTTGTTTCAATGTTGGGCCAGCGTCGTAGACGGTGGGCTAGCATTGAAACAACATTGGTTCAACGCGTTGTGTGTACTGGGAATATATATATATAACGTAGATCTGGTAATATTCGCGAGGTTTTAATTTTCGTGAATTTCGCGAGAAGGACAAATTTGCAAATTTAATAATATCGCGAAAATATTTTTATAATAGCGCCACTAGAGAAAAATGAAAATTCGCAAATTCTAAACTTCGTGAAAAGTCCTAAAATCAGAAATTCACGAAAATTTAAACACGTAAAAATTTCCAGATCTACAGTATATCATATACATTCTATTAATATTTATACACTGTTAATGTTATCGTTCATTGACATTAGACTCTGTCAAACGAAGGAGACTTGTTCTTTCGTAACTTGAGATAACTAATTATTTGATACACTGTCATTACCATACATCATACACCCGGGTCATTCCGGTACATATCGACAATATCGTCATCACACACATTATTTCTAGATTTCCAATTGATATAGTTTACATTATTTTAATTACCCTGACCAATGTTGTATTCACACACACAATTACACGATTGATTACATTTAAATAATTTTGTAACACGCATATATATATTGTACAGCAAAGCAGCACTTATCATTGACACAATGTGTACTACAACTCGCCCAAAGGCTCATTTCAAACCACATGTCATCCTCGATTAACACTATTGGCTCCCCTGCCACAAATATACACTACATTTCACTAAAATTAGGTGGAGAAAAAATGTGAAATCTGGCGCAATAAAGACATAGTTAGCTTGGTCTCAATAAAGCATTTACATTAAAATAGAATGAGTGAAGAAATTCACAAATGAATGGAACTGTGGGCCGCTTTTGTGCACATACAGGCTGAGCTGGACCGGGAGAACATTATAAATGTTTATTGTTTTACTCTTTCAGTGCGGGGATCAACTTCAGACGACAAAATATGACGTCTAAAGTCGATCCCCTGTAATAAAAGGGTAAAATTCAAGTCTATAACCGTTGTTTTCAGTTATGGCTCGCGGTAGCGACACACAACTTCTAGTTGGTCAAAATTTCAATTCTATAATTGACCCTTTCAAGCCTGATTTTACCATTGTCATCTTCATCCACTGCAAGCCGCGAATTGCTGTCGCAATTCTCGACTTGTAGTGGATGAAGATGATTAGAAGTCGATGAAAATTAAAGAAAATTACCATGTATTAGTAAACCAGTTTCTTGTAAATTTTCATTCTAAAACCCATAGTTGTAGGAAAATTGAGTCTGTTTTCAGGAATGTAAAATGATGCTTTATGCATCGTCAGGGTTAAAGTGTTAAGCCTATAATTAAACGGGCTTCAGTAGTGAAAGGGTTAATGCCACAGCAAAAGCAAAGCAGATAACAAAGAGAAGGTGCAGTTTATGGGTCAAAGTTCACCTGCTATGACATAACAATAACATCTGGAATAAGCCTGAGAATTCGCTGCATTGACCATGTAGTCCATACGATAGCTGCTTGGTTACATGGATCAGTTCATCTTAGCCCTTACAGCGCGGGGATCGACTTTTGTCGTCAAAATCTGACGTCTGTAGACGTCAGATTCTGACGTCTAAAGTCGATCCCCGCACTGTAAGATTAAAAATAGTTATAATGATCGTACACCCATAACACAGGTAATAAATGATCAGAAGTAGCTGACTAAGACATTTGTGATGATTTCAGAATGAAAAAACTTTTTGGTCTCCATGGATTTTACAAAAAGATTGAGCGCTTTAACCCTTTCAAGCCTGAGTTTACTATGTCATCTTCTTCCACTACAAGCCGCGAATTGCTGCCGCAATTTTCGACTTGTAGTAGATGAAGATAAGATGACTTGAAGTTGGTGACAATTTACCGAACATTGTCATGTATTGGTAAAACAGTTGCATGGAAATTTTCATTCTAAAACCCCTAGTTGTAGGAAAATTACATCTGTTTTTAGGGATGTAAAATGATGCTTTAATGCAGCGTGAGGGCTTAAAGGGTTAAGAGTTAACCATTGAAGCGCTGATCTCGTCTACAGCCTCTGAAGTAGACAACTCGAAGGGCGAATGAACTTGTGACATATGTGAGTAATTTTTACCCATTTAAATTTGTGGTCGCGGTAGCGTGACACAACTTCAGGTGGGTGAAAAATTAAATTCTGTGACTTAATAATATATTATAGGCCAGATTAGTCAAGAAAATGTTCATTAAGAAAGTAGAAATACGAAGCATGAAGAAATGGTAAAATTTGTTTATTTTTAATTTTCAATCATTTCCACCGGGAAAGTTAAGGTTACTCTTATCTTAGTTTTCACTCATCTCAATTAAAAATGTTAAGTTTATCTTATCCTAATTTTCACTCACCTCAA
Source organism: Flabesymbios commensalis (assembly GCA_964017125.1). Classification (NCBI taxonomy): domain Eukaryota; kingdom Metazoa; phylum Annelida; class Polychaeta; order Terebellida; family Flabelligeridae; genus Flabesymbios; species Flabesymbios commensalis. The sequence continues at coordinate 2,804,037 of OZ024905.1, forward strand.
TTTAGAAAAGTTCAGATTTTTCTTATCTTAATTTTCACTCGTCTCAATTAGAAATGCTAAGATTTATCTTATCTTAATTTTCACTCATCTCAATTAAAAATGTTAAGATTCATCTTATCTTAATTTTCACTCGTCTCAATTAGAAATGGTAAGATTTATCTTGCCTTAATTTTCACTCATTTCAATAAGAAATGCTAAGATTTATCTTATCCTAATTTTCACTCATCTCAATAAGAAATGCTAGGATTTAGCTGATCTTAATTTTAACTGATCTCAAATTAGAAATGTTAGGATTTGTCTTATCATAATTTTCACTCATCTCCATTAGAAATGTTAGGATTCATCTTATCTTAACTCAATTCCACTTGGAAAGGTAACCCCTAAAGCGTTACATTATCTGATTATAGAATTTAAAATATTTCCCAGTTGAGGTTGTGTCTGTCTATACCGTTAACCCACAAATTCAAGAGCTAACTAAGACATTTATGATGATTTTAAATTGCAAAAAAAACGTTGTTCTCCATGGTTTCTACCAACATATTTTAGCATTGTCAGGGTTGAGACGTGATTAATTGTAGGATAATTAGTAGGACGGGTTCCAGGCACTTTACTGGAGACACGTCATGAGAAATGCCGACCTTAAGAGAATAATAAAAAACCGTGCAAGCACTCAAATACCCCTCGGTTGATGCAGGTTTTAAGGCATTTATTTAAAAATAAGATCTATTTATTGAAATTAATAAAACCAAAATGGCTGCCGCAGTGTCGTTTCCAGTCTTACATGAAAGGGACAAGACTCGCAGACCCCGAAAACCCATATATACCAGGTTTCAAGGGAATTTTGTAATCACCAGGTGGCGGCCATTTTGATTATCGGTGAAAAGCTTTAATTCTAATCAGGCCATCTCCATATTCATGTTCACCTTCACATAAAAAAATGGAGAGATCCAATAATTATTTTTCAAACAATGCCAATAGACAATGCCAATAGACTCGCAGAACCCATAAACCTGTATAACCAGGTTTCAAAGCAATTCGAAAAAAAATTAAGTCGGAAAAAAGAAAAATTTAGTCGCCAGGTGGCGGCCATTTTGATTATCGGTTGAAAGCTGAAAATTTAATCAGGTCATCCCCATACTCATGGGTAACTTCGCGCAAAGAATTGGAGATAACCAATGATTATTTATAAAGTTATCGCATCTACAAGAATTTTTTGTAATCTTTGACCATAACCTTTGACTTATGACCTTGTTGAAAAAAATTGCCGGGAGGGGTTTAATTTTTGCATGAATTATGAATTTAATCTGTTGCACCATGTTGGTGCAGTAGCCAAAAGGTTGCATGCGGCGGCGGCGGTGGAGACGGCGCACGAAGGGGACGACAATACCCCTTCGGGCCTAAGGGTAAAAAAGTACTTATTTTTTAAGCCTAAAAATCATAAATTAACAACACAAGCAGTCACTGTTCAAGTGATCACATCTCAATCGATGACGCGAAGGAGTCGAGCGCGTGGCTCAGCGTGAAATTAACGTCGATACACTGTCTCAACCTTTACTTGACGAGGCCGCCATTAACGTGATCGCCTAGTGACATTGAGAGTGGAAAAACAAGGATATTTCTCTGTAAGACCCACAGTCTGACGTCTGTATACGTCAGATTCTGACGACTGAAGTCGATCCCCGCACTGTAGGAGTAAACATTTTTCAAATGGCCGTAGACCTCTAACATAGGTATTCAAAAGAATCAGAAAGAGCTGAAGAAGACATTTATGACGATTTCAAATTGACAAAAAACCTTTGATCTCCATGGTTTTTACAAAAAATATTTTAAGGGTTAAAGCCCTTCACACGCCAAGTTATCTAATTTCAATTTCACCCACTTGAAGTTGTGTCTCGCTACCGCGACCCACAACTTCAAGTAGGTGAAAACTACTCACATGTGTTTAATTTGAGACCGAACATTTACAAATCTTAATGAGGCACGTCACGTCACGAGGCACGTCATGAGGCACGTCATGAGGCACGTCATGAGGCATGTCATGAGGAACGTCATGAGGCGCGTCATGAGGCCAACATGAGATACGTCATGAGGTACGTCACGAGGCACGTCATGAGGCATGTCATGAGGCACGTCATGAGGCACGTCATAAGGAACGTCATGAGGCCAACATGAGGCACGTCACGTCATGAGGCACTTCACGTTATGAGGCACGTCACGTCATGATGCACGTCATTAGGCACGTCACGTCATGATACACTTCATGAGGCACGTCATGAGGTACGTCTTGAGGCAATCAGACACTTCATGAGGCATGTCATGAGGTACGTCACGTCAAGAGGCACGTCATGAGGCACGTCATGAGGCCAACATGAGACACATCATGAGGCACGTCACGTCACGAGGCACGTCATGATACATGTCATGAGGCATGTCATGAGGCACGTCATGAGGTACGTCATGAGGCACGTCATGAGGCACGTCATGAGGCCAACATGGGACACGTCATGAGGCACGTCACGTCATGAGACCGGTCATGAGACACGTAACGTCACGAGGCACGTCATGAGGCACGTCATGAGGAGACGTCAAATATCTCTACAATCAGTGGTTCCAGCTCGGTGACCTTCATGTGCATCAGCATCTTTGTGTGTGTCTCGTTAAGCTCTCGTATATCCGCCAGTTTCTGGAGCACTTTGGGGAACATGAACTCGTCCTGCGGGTAATGCATGGTGATGTAGCAGTGCAGGAGCTGAGCGTAACGCTCCTGACATTGTGAGATCAGCTGCTTGTCGTTAAGGCGCTCTCTGTCTGGGGCAAACACCGCCATCACCATGGTGAGCATGAGGACCACGTTATCACGCCGGGTACACGTCAGTACCGCCGTCACGAAGTCACGGTACTGCATGAAAAACGACACACTGTCTTTGTTACCGAACTGTAACCCCATGGCCGACACGTTGTGAGCGAGACCTGATTTGTTGACCTGCCACGCCATGGACTTAGTGTCAAACATCTTGGCTGATCTAAGGATGAGGACCTCAGTCACTGCCCCCTTCAGCAGGGCTATCTGGTCCTCCTGTGCCAGATCCCTAAACATCACCAGGTGTTTAGCCATCTTCACGAGCCTCCGAACTGATGAGTCCGCCATGTTTAAAAACTCTGAACTGCTGGGTAGAGGGATCAACTGGCGGTCCATAGGTGCGTCAAAAGACAGCTGTGACAAATAAATCACAATAACGTAATAAATGGCGCTCCATATGTCAAAAGACAGCTTGAACAAATAAATCACATTAAATGGCGCTATATAAATCACAATGAAATAAATCACATTAAATGGCGCTCCATAGGCGCGTCAAAAGACAGCTGTGACAAAGAAATCACAATGAATGAATAAGTGGCGGTCCATAGGCGCGTCAAAAGACAGCTGTAACAAATAAATCACAATAACGTAATAAATGGCGCTCCATATGTCAAAAGACAGCTTGAACAAATAAATCACATTAAATGGCGCTCCATAGGCGCGTCAACTCAAAAGACAGCTGTAACAAACAAATCACAATAAATGAATAAGTGGCGCTTCATAGGCGCGTCAAAAGACAGCTGGAACAATTAAATCACAATAAACGTAATAAATGGCACACCATGGGCGCGTCAAAAGACAGCTGTAACAAATAAATCACAACAACTTAATAAATGGCGCTCCATATGTCAAAAGACAGCTGGAACAAATAAATCACAAAAAATGGCGCTCCATAGGCGCGGCAACTTAAAAAACAGCTGTAACAAATAAATCACAATAACGTAATAAATGGCACTCCATGGGCGCGTCAAAAGACAGCTGCAACAAATAAATCACAATAAATTAATAAGTGGCGCTCCATAGGCACGTTAAAAGACAGCTGTAACAAATAAATCACAATAAACGTAATGAATAGGGCACCATAGTTGCGTCAAAAGACAGCTGGAACAAATAAATCACAATAAATGACACTCCATAGGTGCGTCAAAATACAGCTGTAATCAATAAATCAAATAATACATGTTGCTCAATAGCCGCGTCAAAAGACGGCTGTAACAAATAAATCTCAAAAACGTAATGAATGGCGCTCCATTGGCGCGTCAAAAGACAGTTGTAACAAATAAATCGCAATAACTTAATAAATGGCATTTCTTAGGCGGGACGAAAGATGGCTGTAACAAATAAATGTTATAAAAATGTTTTGTGTTTGATAAAAATTGACTCAAGTATATGAAACCCTGTAACAGCATCTGTGTTTGCAGGGTAGATCTTTAATGTGTGCTTACCTCAAAAGCGTGCACCAGCTCCTCTAGGAGCAGCCTGTCTTTAGGAGGTAGCTTTTCTATGGCGTTATGATCGATGCTCTTGGCGAAGACATGAGTCATGGATTCCGCGGCGTCATCAGCCACACTGGGGGAGCTGCTATTGGTGTCAGGGCTCTCGGGCTACGTGTATGAAAAAAATAAATCAATCAGTAAGCCAATAGATGAATGAATGAATCAATAGATTAAAGGGGCTGACTCAGACTAAAATCACCAAAAAATCGGTCATTTTATTTAGGTTTCTTAATATGACCATATGATGTAAACATGTCCATTGACTAGAACTGCAAAAGTTTTTTAATTTTTGTGCTGCGCATTTACTAGTTAGGCCAGATATAGAGACGAAATTCCCGTATTTCTTATTATTGACATGGTTGTCCGAAATAAGAAATCAGGAATTTTGTCTTTATATCTAGCCTAACTTGTAAATGCGCGGCACAGAAATGGACATGTTTACATCATATGGTCATCTTAAGAAGCCAAGTAAAATCACCGATAATTTATCAATCAAACGAATAACAAATCAATCAATGAAATAAAAAGATGAATTACCCAATCAATCAATCAATCAATCAATCAATCAATCAATCAATCAATCAATCAATCAATCAATCAATCAATCAATCAATCAATCAATCAATCAATCAATCAATCAATCAATCACTCAATCAATCAATCAATCAATCAATCAATCAATCAATCAATCAATCAATCGATTAAACAATCAATGCTGAATAAAAACATAAGACATAAGAAAACCTAACATTTATTTCTTATTTAAGTTTTTTGTTCGAATGACAAACATTATTGCCATAAAAGGCCATAAAATTGCTCAATTATTCAGCAACTGGTAAAGTGTTCCCCGTATTAAAATTGAGATGTCAACAACTTTTTCTAAAGCTGAAAATGCCCTAACAATTTTGAAATTTCAGAAGTTACCTAAATCTCATCTATTCCGTCATACTAAGTATTTATACGCCTCTGAGCTTGGTTATCTGAAGCCTTTTGGATAATCGACTGATGTTTTTCTTTGGTTACCTGAGCCGGGGTGCCGCAGCAGTCAACTGGGGTGCATATTATGATGTGTTTCTATGGCTACCGGGAGAAGGGTCAGCCTGCTGTCAGCTGGGTCGTATATATTATGATATGTTTCTATTGTTACCTGGGGAGGGGTGCTGCTGATGTCAGCCAGGATGTATACCATGATGTGTTTCTAAGGTTACCTAGATAGGGGTGTCGCTGAATTATGGATATTATGATGTGTTTCTATGGCTACCTGAGGAGGGGTGCCCCTAATGTCAGACAGGATGTATATATGATGCGTTTCTATGGTTACCTGGGGAGCGGTGCCACTGATGTCAGACAGGATGGATATTATTATGTGTTTCTATGATTACCTGGGTAGGGATGCCGCTGCTGTCAGCCAGGGTGTATATTATGATGTGTTCCTATGGTTACCTGGGGAGGGGTGCCGCTGCTGTCAGACAGGATGGATATTATGATGTGTTTATATGGCTACCTGAGAAGGGGTGCCGGTGATGTCAGACAGGATGGATATTATGATGTGTTTCTATGGCTACCTGGGGAGGGGTGCCGCTGATGTCAGACAGGATGGATATTATGATGTGTTTCTATGGATACCTGGGGAGGGGTGCCCTTGATGTCAGACAGGATGGATAATATGATGTGTTTCTATGGTTACCTGGGGTGGGGTGCCGCTGCTGTCAGACAGGATGGATATTATGATGTGTTTCTATGGTTACCCGGGGAGGGGTGCCGCTGATATCAGCTGGGGTGTATATTATGATGTGTTTCTATGGTTACCTGGGGAGGGGTGCGGCTGATATCAGACAGGATGAATATTATGATGTGTTTCTATGGTTACCTGGGGAGGGGTGCCGCTGATGTAAGACAGGATGAATATTATGTGTTTCTCTGGTTACCTGGGGAGGGGTGCCGCTGCTGTAAGACAGGATGGATATTATGATGTGTTTCTATGGTTACCTGGGGAGGGGTACCGCTGATGTCAGACAGGATGGATATTATGATGTGTTTCTATGGTTACCTGGGGAGGGGTGCCCCTGATGTCAGACAGGATGGATATTATGATGTGTTTCTATGGTTACCTGGGGAGGGGTGCCCCTGATATCAGACAGGATGGGTATTATGATGCGTTTCTATGGCTACCTGGGGAGGGGTACCGTTGCTTTTAGCTGAGATGGATATTATGATGTGTTTCTATGGTTACCTGGGGAGGGGTGCCCCTGATGTCAGACAGGATGAATATTATGATATATTTCTATGGCTACCTGGGGAGGGGTGCCCCTGATGTCAGACAGGATGGATATTATGATGCGTTTCTATGAATACCTGGGGAGGGGTGCCGCTGATATCAGACAGGATGGATATTATGATGTGTTTCTATGGTTACCTGGGGAGGGCTGCCGCTGCTGTCAGACAAGACGGATATTACGATGTGTTTCTATGGTTACCTTGGGAAGGTTGCCCCTGATGTCAGACAGGATGGATATTAGGATGTGTTTCTATGGTTACCTGGGGAGTGATGCCGCTGCTGTCAGCCAGGGTGTATATTATGATGTGTTCCTATGGTTATCTGGGGAGGGGTGCCGCTTTTATCAGACACGATGGATATTATGATGTGTTTCTATGGTTACCTGGGGAGGGTTGCCCCTGATGTCAGACAGGATGGATATTATGATGTGTTTCTATGGTTACCTGGTGAGGGGTGCCGCTGATGTCAGACAGGATGGATATTATGATGTGTTCCTATGGTTATCTGGGGAGGGGTGCCGCTGATGTTAGACAGAATGGATATTATGATGTGTTTCTATGGTTACCTGGGGAGGGATGCCGCTGCTGTCAGACAGGAAGGATATTATGATGTGTTTCTATGGTTACCTGGGGAGGGGTGCCGCTGATGTCAGACAGGATGGATATTATGATGTGTTTCTATGGTTACCTGGGGAAGGGTGCCGCTGATGTCAAACAGGATGGATATTATGATGTGTTTCTATGGTTACCTGGGGAAGGGTGCCGCTGATGTCAGACAGGATGGATATTACGATGTGTTTCGATGGCTACCTTGGGAAGGTTGCCCCTGATGTCAGACAGGGTGGATATTATGATGTGTTTCTATGGTTACCTGGGGAGGGGTGCCGCTGATGTCAGCGGGGATGTATATTATGATGTGTTTCTATGGTTACCTGGGGAGGGGTGCCGCTGATGTCAGCGGGATGTATATTATGATGTGTTTCTATGGTTACCTGGGGAGGGGTGCCGCTGATGTCAGCCGGGATGTATATTACTGTATAATGTGTTTCTATGGTTACCCGGGGAGGGGTGCCGCTGCTGTCAGTCAGGGTGTATATTATGATGTGTTTCTATGGTTACCCGGGGACGGGTGCCGCTGCTGTCAGCCAGGATGTATATTATGATGTGTTTCTATGGTTACCTGGGGAGGGGTGCCGCTGATGTCAGCTAGGATGTATATTATGATGTGTTTCTATGGTTACCTGGGGAGGAGTGCCGCTGCTGTCAGCCGGGGTGTATATTATGATGTGTTTCTATGGTTACCTGGGGAGGGGTGCCGCTGCTGTCAGCCGGGGTGTATATTATGCGGTGTTTCTATGGTTACCTGGGGAGGGGTGCCGCTGATGTCAGCTAGGATGTATATTATGATGTGTTTCTATGGTTACCTGGGGAGGGGTGCCGCTGCTGTCAGCCGGGGTGTATATTATGATGTGTTTCTATGGTTACCTGGGTAGGGGTGCCGCTGCTGTCAGCCGGTGTGTATATTATGCGGTGTTTCTATGGTTACCTGGGGAGGGGTGCCGCTGATGTCAGCTAGGATGTATATTATGATGTGTTTCTATGGTTACCTGGGGAGGGGTGCCGCTGCTGTCAGCCGGGGTGTATATTATGATGTGTTTCTATGGTTACCTGGGAAGGGGTGTCGCTGATGTCAGCGGGGGTGTATATTATGCGGTGTTTCTATGGTTACCTGGGGAGGGGTGCCGCTGCTGTCAGCGGGAGTGTGGACAGGCAATCCTTGACGTCTCAATCTGTTGTCTTGGATCTTCTGACGTCTCACTTGCCTCTGGTTGTCATCTGGGAAAACAACAGAAATGGATTTGTGTCAAGTAATCTGTATGATGTGTTACTTATTCACCCTCAGATCTCGCTTCATGCAAGCAGTGAAAAACTTCTGTGATCTATATGGTTACTTACTAAGTAACTATATTAGATCTTACTACATGCCCTCGGTGAAACACTCTGTAATCTATATGGTTACTTACTCAGTGTTATATCTCGTTATCTGAATGGTTACCCACTCAGTATTAGATCTCGCTTCGTGCCTTCGGTTAACAAATCTCGTTATCTGTATGGTTACTTAATCAGTAATAGATCTTGTATCCTTACTCAGTATTAGATTTCGTTTCATGTCCACTATGAAATACTTCTGTTATCTGAATGGTTACTTACTTACTCACTATTAGATCTCGCTTCATGGCCACTATGAAATAATTCTGTTATATATATGGTTACTCACTCAGTATTAGATCTCGCTTCATGCCCACTGTAAAACACTTTTGTAATCGGCATCGTTTACAGTAAGATCGAGATTCCACGTTAACGTCACACTTCCCTTCACAGCGCCCTCTGATCTCCTAAAATAGGAAAACATGCCATATTTATGTTATAGTGTTAAGAAATAACCCTTTGCCTGCTGATCACGACTATTGTCGTCTTTAATCTGTTTGAGTAGCACTAATATTGGGTTTAAAAACATTAATATTTGCAAATTATTAGTTTTAAATATATCATATATTAAACACATATGACTAATTTTAAACCACTTGAAGTTGTGTGTCGCAGTACCGAGATACAACTTAAAGTGGTTGAAAATTTAAATTATGTAATTTAACAGGATAAGGGCCAAGACACATAAAAAATCTTTCAACCACCATCAATAAATTGTGTCTTCATTGACTAGCACAATATAGGCCTATCCAGTAATTGAAGCATACACATAACATAAAAAACATTTTTTCTCACTAGCAATTTTAAATACCATTTCTTGAATGTTATATTTTTGGAATGGTGTACCATGTCACAAATATGAATGACACATTTTAATGTGATTCATTCCATTAACAAGATGACAAAGGCCACCATAATCCCCCGCCCGCCCCGCCTTTGTGATAAAAACACACAAAAGGCACACCTAGGCCTACACCCTCTGGGTGATATAAGTGTGAAATATAAAAAGGAATCACCAAGAGGTTTCAGAGATATGCTAGGTAAATGGTACTGTTACTCGGTTAATCTTTGAAAACTATTTTAGATCAGAGATGTAGGTAAAAAATAGGCTAAATGACATAACCTCAAAACATGCAAAAGGCACATACTGCAACAGTGAGTGAGGTGTGTGTGAATATGAAGGGAATCCCCCAAGAGTTTCTAAGATTAGATATAAATCCTACTAGACTCTTTAAAAAATGTATTACTTCCTGATAGTATATCATACCGCACTTGTTATAATTATATGATTATTTGTGAAACATAACGATTAACATCATTGAACTATATCATGGTTATTATTATATTTGGATCTTTTTTAATGCATTCACAGTAAACCCTTAAAGCGCTGAAATAATTTGTAAAAAACATCCAAAAGATTTTGATCAATTTGAAAATCATCATAACTGTCTTAGTTAGCTCTTTCCGATTCATTTGAATACCTATGCTATGGGTCTACGGCTAATATACACATTTTTACTCTTACAGTGCGGTGATTGACATTAGTCGTCAGAATCTGACGTCTACAGACTTCTGACGACTAAAGTCAATCCCCCCACTGTAATATTTACGTCTTTATGTATGAATCTTGTTAATAGACGCCACCGATCTTGAAGGCGTTTCTCCTGAAGCAGGCATTACACGATTCACGGCTAAAATTATGTTATTATACATGTTATATGTGACAGACTACATTGACCTGGAAGAAGCCTTTATAAACCTTCAGCTGTCAAGCTGTCTGCCACTGGCAAACTCCTTGAGCTCACGCATATATGTCATGCATCCACGACCCCTCTTCTCCCTGACCAAGTAGACCAACATCAGACAACTCTGTCAGTATACTGGTGACGTCATAGTTATTAATCATGTTGTTCACACCCCCCCCCCTCTCTGTCTACAGCTCCAATGTTACCTGTTGTCAAGGTCAAACCTGTGGTCTGACCTGACTTGGCAGTATTACTCACAGATAATAATATATTATTATAATATGTGAATCCTGCTGATAGATCACACTGACCTTAAAGGCATTTCTCCTGAAGAAGGCTTTACACGATTCACAGCTGACGGCGTTGAAGTTATAGCCCAGAGCTTTATCACCACAAACCAGACACAGCTTGTCCTTAGAGGTCTTCCCAGCACCACGTGAGGTCAAGGTCATCCCACGACCTCCGTCATCCTCTCCATCATGACCCCCATCATGACCACCTTCATGACCCCCTTCAGTGCTGGTGACAGACTCACTCATAAAATCCTGAAAATTAACACCAGGAAAATAAAATACAGCGGGTATTTCATAATACCTATACATACTGAGCGCTTACATGGCAGTATTGATATATTGGTCATTTTTTTATTCTTATTTATTTTATTATCACCCGTCATTCTTTCTTGCACTCCCTTCCTCCCAATTCACGTGTAAGCAGACCCTGTGGCGGCTGAAGAAAGGCGTCATTACATTTTAGATGGCCTTTCATCACCGTATCTGGAAGGTGAATGCCTAAAGCTGTCTCAATGCTCGCCAGAATATTAGATGTTGAGCGAACATTGAGACAACATTGCTACAATACTGTGGTATCTAGTTAATGTATCAAGGGTTGAATCAATGACATCGATGTGTAGGCCCTACACATGTTTTACTTACGTCATAAGGTAGATGTACACATGTTTCACTCACGTCATTAGGTACATGTACACATGTTTTACTTACGTCATTAGGTACATGTACACATGCTTTACTTACGTCATCAGGTAGATGTACACATGTCTTACTTACGTCATCAGGTAGATGTACATATGTTTTACTTACGTCATCAGCTACATGTACACATGTTTTACATACGTCATTAGGTACATGTACACATGCTTTACTTACGTCATCAGGTAGATGTACACATGTTTTACTTACGTCATTAGGTACATGTACACATGCTTTACTTACGTCATCAGGTAGATGTACACATGTTTTACTTACGTCATTAGGTACATGTACATATGCTTTACTTACGTCATCAGGTAGATGTACACATGTTTTACTTACGTCATCAGGTAGATGTACATATGTTTTACTTACGTCATCAGCTACATGTACACATGTTTTACTTACGTCATGAGTCATTAGGTACATGTACACCAGTATTACTTACGTCATTAGGTAAATGTACACATGTTTTACTTACATCATTAGGTAGATGTACACATGTTTTACTTACGTCATCAGGTAGATGTACACATGTTTTACTCACGTCATCAGGTAAATGTACACTTGTTTTACTTACGTCATCAGGTAAATGTACACATGTTTTACATACGTCATCAGGTAGATGTACACATGTTTTACTCACGTCATCAGGTAAATGTACACTTGTTTTACTTACGTCATCAGGTAGATGTACACATGTTTTACTTACGTCATCAAGTAGATGTACACATGTTTTACTTACGTCATCAAGTAGATGTACACATGTTTTACTTACGTCATCAAGTAGATGTACACATGTTTTACTTACGTCATCAGGTAAATGTACACATGGTTCACTTGCGTCATCAGGTAGATGTACATATGTTTTACTTACGTCATAAGGTAGATGTACACATGTTTTACTTACGTCATCAGGTACATGTACACACGTTTTACTTACGTCATCAGGTTGGGGGTCAGCTGATGGTAAATCAGTCTCACAATCACTGTCCTCCATTCTGCTGTCTCAATCAAACATCACGTGACCAATACAGCCAATCACTGATCATAACAGGGGCTAGCCCCATAATTCGACAATTGTCCAGTTAAATGTTTTTTTCCAGCAGTTCACTATTGTCTTTTAATGTCCATTCACCAGGTGTCAGTCATGGCAATCTGAAAAGAATACAATATTTAACACTTGTCTCCCGATAATACATGAACTACATTGAACAAGCGTCGGGTCAATATGCAACGTCTTGAGCTTGCTTTAAAATAATTATTTATATATTTGACATTCGCTATACAAATATTTACAGATACATGTACTACATACATCAACATCAAGCAATTTTATTCTTTGAAACGCATTGACGTCAATCGGTGAAAACAAGATTATATAAGACCCCTCCTCCATACTTCATTGTAGCCTATTAGCCAGCTCGGTGAAAATAAAGGAGGTCAAGGTCATTGAGTTTCACATAATTACATAATTATCAAATATTGCCAGGCTGTACCCCCCAATAAAACGTGATATACACGACCCTACAAGGCAGACATAAGCTAGTGTTGTTTGTCTTGGGCATATACACCGCGTACACTATGTCCGAGAGGTACAGTGTAATTAACCCTTCAACCGCCGGAGCCTAATATACTCGGATTTTCATTTTTTATTAGCACATTAAGTACCACATTTTAAATATGGTAAAGATAAAAAGTGACATCAACCAGCAATATTTGAAAAAAGTTGACCTCCATTTTGTCAAATCTGAATAATTTGCACACACTTGAAGTTGTGGATCGCGTCAGCGAAACACAACTTCAAATGGGTGAAAATTCAACTTGAATAATTTGGCGGTTACAGAGTTAAAGCTTCAGCATACACCAGGTTTCAGTTGATGTCTATGCCAGATAAATATACCAGGGTGGAGGGGGGGGGGGTCAAATTGACAGGGTCAGACGGGTGTAATCACTGGACTGTGAATTATATTCACATATCTCATTGATTGTGCAGTTTTTATGTCAGGTCAAGGGTCACAGAGTACCAGTAGGAGGTGAGCGATTGACTGCAGACAGATGTTAACTAGATGTTTGTCTAATGTTGGGCCATCGTCTGCAACGCTGGGCCAACATTTTACAGACATTGGGCGCCAGCTTATCAGCCCTTTTCCAGCTGAGTACATCTAATTATTTAAATTGTCCACTTAAACTTGTGTCACGCTAACCACAACTCCAAGTTGGAGAAAATTACTCATATTTGTTTAATTTGGGACCAAACATTTGCAAATATAGATATTAAAACACACATTTCGTTCGAAATAACAGTTAGTGATATGATTAGTCATAAAAAGGATTAACCCTTTGCAGCGCGGGGGTCGCCTTTAGTCGTCAGAATCTGACGTTTAAAGTCGATCCCCGCGCTGTAAAGAGTCAATATTCTGACGACTAAAGTCAATCCCCGCGCTGTAAATAGTCAATATAACATAGGTATTCAAATGAAGCGGAAGGAGCTAACTAAGACATTTATGGTGATTTTAAATTACAAAAAAAAGTTTTCATAAAAAAATCAGCGCTTTAACCCTTACAGCGCGGGGACCAACTTTAGTCGTCAGAATCTGACGTCTGTGGACGTCAGTTTCTGACGCCTAAAGTCGAAGGTGTTGGTGTTTGCAGGTAGAACGGGTTCATAATCGATTGCTAGACCAACTATATACCTTATTTATCGACAATTCTGGGCGCAGTCAGCCATTGATTGTAACAACAGGCGCTACACAGCAAACACACGCTGAACCAATGTTGGCATAATGTTGGCCCAGCGTCGTAGACAGTGGACCAACATTAAACCACCATTGTGTCAACGTCTTGTGTTTGATAGATACGCTATTCTGGCGTCCTGAGGCAAAACACAGTATCTCAAAATAAGGCAAACAGACACTACATTGTACAAGGCGATGTACTGACTGCTTTCAAACTTTTCACTTACTCTTGAATTCCAAAACAGTTTTCGATGCAGTTTTTGGACATTTTTAGATAAAGTGTAGTACTAACTAACTAGCTTAAAGGGAATGGCCCAGGCTAAAATCATCAAAAAATCGGTGATTTTATTTCGGGTTCTTAATATGACCATATGATGTAAACATGTACATAGACTAGAACTGCAATTTTTTATAATTTTTGTGCTGCGCATTCACCAGTTAGGCTAGATATAGAGACGAAATTCCTGATTTGTAATTATTGACAACCATGTCAAAAATAAGAAATACGGGAATTTCGTCTCTATAACTAGCCTAACTGGTGAATGCGCAGCACAAAAATTATAAAAATGTGCAGTTCTAGTCTATGTACATGCTTACATCATATGGTCATATTAAGAACCCGAAATAAAATCACCGATTTTTTGATGATTTTAGCGTGGGCCAGTCCCTTTAACCCGTGGTGCAAATTAATGAAATGGAGTGAGTCTTAAAAATGATAAAATTACTTCACCAAATATATATGTTATTAATATTATTATTACTATTACTATTACTATTATTAAAGCCGGCCCCGATGGCTCATTCGTATCGACTGGGGCTTGTATCGTATCGATTGGGGGTACCAGGTTCGAATCCCGGTCGGGGCGGATATTTGCCATCGTAGTGGTGCATATACAGTGCTCCGAACTGTTCAAAGGCATGGAGTGTACAGTGTCGTCTATGGTACTGCGCACTATAAAGAACCGTTTAAAAATATTCGAAATAAGAGTACCCAACTAACACAAAACATTTGTATAACATTTGTACAACGTTGGCCCAACGTCGAAGACGTTGAGCCGACGTTTAACAAATGTTATACAAATATTTTGTGTTTGTGGGTAGGGCAGAGTTCCGGCTTCTGGCTTCCTTCAGTCGCGATATTGCCATGATTGTGCAGAAAGCGACGTGAAGCTATATTAATATTTATATTCATACTATTGATAAATTTGACGGTGTAGTGCATTAAGAGTTAAGCTTCTTTGTGGAATGGCTCCCAGTCCTTTCCCAGCACAAAAGAGGTGTTGACCCAACTTTGTTTTCATGCTGGGCCGACGTCTAATAGGCCAACGTTAAAAAAATGTTGGGTCAACACCTCGTGTTTGCTTGGAATTTTGAGGCCATTGTTCAGGACTTTGTTGGCTGCATCCTGACATTGTCAGACTGTGAACTTGAAATCTCCGTGATTATCTGTCAGTGACAGGTAATCACGGAGATCTCAAGGTCATGGTCAGGTAGAATGCGGGCAGCATACATTATTACCACAGCTACATTACGTCAAACACACACAACCGAATTCAATAGATTGGCATCCAGAAGGATCTGCTTCAGGTCATAACGCATCATGTATCAGTGTATAGAATGCAAAACACAGCTGCGCTGGAGGAAAGTATTGTTATTAAGTCGTGTTATTAATTAATTAATTAACTAATTAATTAATTAATAATTAAATAATAATTTAATTTAATAATGAATTAATCCCAACGTTGATTTACTGTTGTAAACGTCGTAGACAGTGAGTCAACATTAAACCAACGTTGGGATTCATAAATTATTAAACTAAATAATTAATTAATTGATTTATTTATTAATTAATTAATAGATACACATGTGTTAGGGTACACTGCAAGGCTCGGACGGTTGACCTATTCTCAATATATATCTTTTGAAAATATGTAGAGATTTGGTTGAGAATTGATTGAGAAATCAGCGAAAAGCATTCAGCACGGTTACTGACTATAAACATGATAAACTGCGGCACACTTGGAAACAAATAATTCCCTGTAATTGAGGTAGTCCCAGGCACACAAATGAATGGCCCTGGGCCCTAGTTGAGAATGAGTTTCCAACAGCTGTAACTTCAGATGCCTGTGATTAGCATGATTACACCGTCATGTCATTGACAGTGGCTCAGGTAGAATACGGGGAGCATAGATTCATACGACTTATGAGCTGGGGAGAACACATCACAACCCCCCCCCCCCTTCCCATGACGAGCTACATTACGTCAAAGACACAAGCACATTCAATAGATTGGTAGTTAGAAGGATCTCGCCCTCCGTCATGCTTAATCCAGGTTAAAACGCATCATGTACATATAGCTGAATGGGAAAACATCATCATAATGATGGTCAAAATGGACCAAATATTTTTGGTAGGTGTTTTTAAAAATGCTCTCACACGATAAAAATTGATCGAAAGTTTCAAAATCAAATGATTGTCTGAATGATTTTCCAGACAGGCAGCTTTAACCACTGCACCAGGGCCCCCACCCTTGAACTGGGTGTGTTCATAAATTGTTATGGAATAAATGGGGGAATTCAATTAGGTTTGTTATAATTTGAAATTGGTGGGGGTTTTTAGATCTGAAAAACACCTATTTTTGATCATGACAAGCTTAATTAAATCCCCATGGCTTACACCCATACAACGTAATTTGTGGAAAATGTAGCTTCCAATGCGACTGTATAAGTCAGGAAATCACCAGTCAAACCAAATCAAATCAAATTAGTATCACATGATATCCGTACAGGATTCAGGCCATCTAATCACCAAACACATGACACAAATCTAGTGTTGGATCAATGTTGGGCCAACGTCTGCGACGCTGGCCCAACGTTGATCCAACACTGGAACCATATACAATGTTTGCTGGGAATAAACCCTTAAACATGTCAAAGCGCTGACAATTTTTCTACGCTTTTCCAGAATGATTTTTTTACCACTTACCAGAATGTGTTGGTGCGAGAAATTGGTCTTTACACTTCCATCATGGCAATGCCACTTTTAACATTAAATTGATCTTGCATGTTATCTGATATCCACATAATAACATGTGCTTTTAAAAAGAATAATATGACAGTGTAATTAAATTGATTTTAAGTGTAGCTATGATTAGATTATGGATATTTTAATCTGTATATATATACCATTTACAATATCATATCTTTTAGAAATGTATTATATTATCGAATGTATGACAGGGCACATATTTTTAAAATAACATCTTTGCTACACCCTGCATAAATATATTGTAATAATAAATAAATAAACCATGGAGTCCAAAAGGTTTTTTTCAATATAAAATCATCATAAATGTCTTAGTTAGCTCTGAATTCTAATTCATTTGAATACTTATGTCATGGGTCTACGGCCATTATAAATATTTCAATGCTTACAGTGCATGGATCGATTTTAGACGTCAGAATCTGACGTCTACGGGCGTCTGATTCTGACGTCTAAAGTCGGTCCCTGCGCTGAAAAAGTTAACCCTGTCGTCTATCATATAATTAAGTCCATATTTTCGTCACGAACATACAATTCAACCCATATCTGAGTTGAGCTGACTTAACTTAGGCCACTATGTTTTTCTCTGTTTTAGATGAGCGCGCGCATTAGATTTAGGCAGCGCATTACCAAAAAAAAACATGGGTTTTTTTCTGCCCAGCGCGCATTAGATTGTTGCCGATTTCCAAAAAAAACCCAGTTAATTTCGGGAGATAGAAAAAAACATTTCGAAAAAACAGGTTAATTTCGTTAGATAAGAAAACATTTATCCAGCTATGTTTTTTTCGTGGCCCTCATTAATTTTTTTGAAAATAGGTCAAAAGTTTTTTCTATTTGGTCACCCTCACTTACTTTACCAGTAATTTGTCCAATGTTTTTTTTATTTGGTCGCCCTCATTAACTTTTCCAAAAATAGGTTCAATGTTTTTTTTTCTTAATTGTTTTTTTCCCGCCCTCTCTCATTAGATTTTGGCTTTTTTCTGATCTAAAACAGAGAAATTAAACATAGTGGCCTTAGTGTGCACCTGACGGCTTCAGCCACTGCTAAGGTTTCATTAATCTCTC
This sequence comes from Flabesymbios commensalis, assembly GCA_964017125.1. Classification (NCBI taxonomy): domain Eukaryota; kingdom Metazoa; phylum Annelida; class Polychaeta; order Terebellida; family Flabelligeridae; genus Flabesymbios; species Flabesymbios commensalis. Next base: position 2,822,238 of record OZ024905.1, read on the forward strand.
CATCTGACCATTCATGTCAGAGCACGTGGAGCCCTGAAGACGCTGTCACGTGGATTAATAGAAATGACCCCACTCTGCTAACCTTTCCGCTATGCCCGTAACACACTAATTCAATATCCAAGGCATATCACCCATACTACCGAAACCTATATTGACGGGAGAAAGCTTTTATTATGTTTTCTAAGAATGACGGAGGTTTTCTCATTTGTCGATACTCATGTGTTGGCAGTCGAGGAGCCACCAGCCATCTTATGTTATTATTTTCTTATATGATAGGTTAATTTGCGAATTTCTGACAGTTATTCCCAACAGGCGCGGGGATAATTCCCGGTGTTGGGTGGGTGTCGGACTTGACCAGCGTTTGGCCGGCACTGGGTTGATTTCTCATTTCAGCTGGGGACACGTGTTATTATAATGTTTTAATACATACTTCAACAACTTTTTATGTTTTTATAAGTGTTCTACTTGTATTTATTCAAGGTTTCTATGCTTTCCAGAGTGTCTTTTTTTGCGACTTTTTATAATAATATGTAGTTATTTTATGTTTGGTTTGGGCGCAGGAAATAATATTTTATATAATAAGTATATACACATTTTCTTTCGCACTGAATTCCAGTGTACATATATATAAAATTGTATCCTGGATGTCGAACATAGCTAGGGTGCTGGTCCCCAATCATGGCAATATGGCGACATAAGGAAGCCCGAAGTCTGGACTATGCCCTACTCTTATCTCTTCAAGGATATATTATAGCACAGTGCCACAGAAAGCACTGCACACTCCAGACCTTTGAACAGTTTGATGCAATATATGCCAGAACTCGATGATAAATATCAGAATCCAGAATCTATGAGTCCCGAGCAACAGCAGGACCGGATGAGCCATTGGGGCGGGCCATAATAATGAATCATATTCCAGGAAATACATTTATTTCAAGTACCAGTTTATTGGAATATTACTTGTTTGCTTTTTTAAGTTTTCAAGCTAAAAAATTGTTGTTATAATATAATTATAAATGTAACATCGCGTCGCAAAATTTAAAAGGCATCCACAATTCTAGTCCATGGACATGCTAACATGCCTTTTGGGTCATTTTTGGCCTATTGTGTTGCATTAATGTTGTATTGTCTTTGTGTGTGTCTATTTAGATATGTAATTTTTTGTAATGTCTGTTGTTTTTTTTGCAAAATTGTTTGTATATATCAACAGGTGCAAATAATTCTGTATTCTCTCCTTTAATCAGATGAAAGGACTCTGTTAATGAGTGTATCATATTCAGGAACTCTACTATTGGGTGTATCATATCAAGGAATATATTCCTTGGTCACATCCAGTGACTCCGCTACTGCCCTGGCAAACACCACACCTTGAAACAATGATTTTTTAATGTTGGGCCAACGTCTGCGACGCTGGCCCAACATTAAAACATCATTGTTTCAACGTGTCGTGTTTGCTTGGATATGAGTGTATCATATTGAGGGACTGTTGATATGAATGGACTGCTGCTGCGGCAGCTATTGTCACGACTTGATCAATATCCCACCAAACCTCTCACAAAACACAACACACTGACAATCTTAATGTCAGGTTAACGTAGTGCCACCATCTTCAACGCTGGCCCAACGTTAATCCGGCATCGGGTCATTCTCTCGTGTTTTTCAGGAGTCTGGGAAAACAACATGTGGAAACAGATGTCATTCAACAAAAACAAACGAGGCCGGAGACACAGTTTTCATAGTATTTAAATACAACGTTGAGGTGTCTTGTCAAATTGAAACAAATAAAAAAAATACGGCCATTATTATAACTTGACAAGAGAAGACCCCTAAGCATATTAATCTGTTTTATTATCATGATTATCAGCTTAAATCAGTGTCAGTTGGGAAGAAAATGTGTGCTTAAACATCAAGATTTGAAAATATTTGGTCTTTAATTAAACAAATATAGGAGTAGTTTTTTCGCCCACTTGAAGTTGTGGGTCGCGGTAGCGATACACAACTTCAAGTGGGTGAGAATTTAAATTATTTAATTGAGCGTAAAATTTAAATTATTTCATTTAACCCTTTAACCCTTAAAACGTTGAATTAATTTTGTATAAATCATGGAGACCAAAGGGTTTTTGTCAATTTAAAATCATCGTAAATGTCTTAGTTAGCTCTTTCTGATACATTTGAATACCTGGGTCTACGACCATTATAAATATGTTAATTCTTTTTGGGCGCGGGGACCGTCTTTATACGTCAGAATCTGACGTCTACAGACGTCAGAATCTAACGTCTAAAGTCGGTCCCCGCGCTGCAAAGATCAAATGAATGAAAAATTGATAACAAACAATTGTAAGGTGTGTCACAGCATAATACTATATAATGCTGTACATGTCTACATTTCGATGTCACACCAGCGTTGGGCCAGCATTGTGCCAATGCGTAGTAATATCTCCTGGGAAAAGTGCACCTGTGGCGACTCCCACCACAACGTAAGCAGAATAACTAGTCGTTTTAATAAATTACCTATAAATAAAAAAACGCAGTAAAACTAAAACTAGTAAAACGATCGCTGAAAACTTCCGTATTCCTGATTATCATGATTAGACCTTCTTCTCCCAACACTCAACTCTTACAGCGCGGGGATCGACTTTAGTCGTCAGAATCTGACATCTTTAAATCACCGCACTGTAAGTAAAAATATTCATAATGGTCGTACCCATAACATAGGTATTCAAATGAATCGGAAAGAGGTAACTAAGACATTTATGATGATTTCGAATTGATTAAAACCCTTTGGTCTCCCTGATTTATACAAATGTAGCAGAAAGAGCTAAATAAAACATTTATGATAATTTCAAATTGAAAAAACCCTTTGGTCTCCATGGTTTATACACAAATATTTCAGCACTTTGATGCTTAAACTGGAAGAAGTAGTCCACTGCGCAGCAATGGAGGACTGAGACTATACCCAGAAACACCGCGAGTATCACAGAGATTAAAACACACCATTACATTATTTTCTTTGTCCGACCAATACATTCTAAGCCTGGAATGGAGACTTATTGTTGACCAAGCACAGACCAATTATCATGGTAGGCCTATGGTATCAAAATAATTCAGATGTGACCGCGCTGTTGATTATGAGAGATTTTCAATATGTTTAGATGTTTTTAAGTCAGCTAAAACCCTCGGAGTTCTACATTCTTAGCTGTGAAAAAGGCCTTGGCCTTCGGCCACCACCATCTTCACATCTAAGAATGTAGAGCTCATCAGGCTTTATCCTATACAGAGCCACTTGGGGTATAACTATAAACATGAAGACGACTGCCAGTGGTCTAAGGCTTTAATTTTTAACTAACCCTCTACGTGTAACACTGGCTATTTCATCAGTTTCATTGGCAAACTTGGTTCAATGTTGGGCCACCGTCTGGGACTATAGCCCGGCATTAAAAGAACATTGGACCAATGTCTCGTTTTTGATTGAGTGAATATTGCTTTACGTCGCTTTCTGCACATTGAGGCAATATCGGGACAGAAGGAAGCCCGAAGCCGGGCTTATGGCCTACTCTTATTTCGATTCACTTCAAGAGTTCTTTATGGGTCACAGTACCATAGACAGCACTGTACACTCCATGCCTTTGAACAGTTTGGATCACTGTTTATGCACAACCACAATGACACACATATGCGGCCCGGTCGGGATTCGAACCTGATACCTCCAGGTTACAAGCCCCAGTCGATACGAATGAGCCATCGGGGCCGGCCGTTTTTGATGGAAATGTTGTACATGCAGATATTAATTTCCGCCTGAGTGGAGTAAAGCACACGGGGGTGAATGTTAGGGCTTTTCCTAAGGGCACAGGCAGCGGGCTCGGCCCGTCAGAGAAAGATTTTTCTTAGTTTATTATCTCACTAAACACAGGCCCTGTTGAATGGTCAGCTGGTATTTTTTTCATTTATTTGAAACTGTAAGTAGAGATGGGAAGCGGAATATCTTGCTCCAAGCGCGAAAATAATTATATTGATGCGCACCGATGTTTAAAATACCCAGCACGCGGATCGAACCACCGATACTGATATGGAAAGGCTTCAGTGCTACCAGAAATAGATAAAGAGTCTCTCTTTAGCTATTTCTGGTGCTACCAATGCGGCCAAAGAGTCAACTCGGTGTTCAGAATGAAGTACACCGGATACACATTGCTATAATAGTCATCCAAATATGATTAGTACAGACGTATTAACAATGACCATGAATACTTCACTCTTTTATATACCCTCTAGGAATGAGAAGGTTGTGAATAGGCCTACAGTATTTCTCCCTCTATTTTACAAACATGTACCCTCTAGAAATGAGAAGGTGTTGGTTGTGAATACTTCTCCCTCCATCTTACGTACATGTAATGGTACCCTCTAGGAATGAGAAGGTGTTGAAAACTTCTCGTTTTCACACACCCTCTGGAAATAAGAAGGTGTAAGATACGAAGCACTCGTTTTGCATCTTTCATGTGAAGTGGGATAGATATATTTTTCCCAGGCTGTCGCCCTTGGCTAAGCTGGCTAAAGAATGCACGTTTTTTCAATATCCCTGAGCTATTTTTAAGTCTCCAACCACGTGACCCCACACCCCCCACCCAGGCACCCACCCATACAGACGCTATAATGTGTGGTTAACCCTTTGACCCCCCCCCCCCCCAAAAAAAAAAATTATCTAACAGCGTTCCAACAGAGTTTCGTAAATTAAATTCCATGACTTTTCCATGACTTTCCATGACTATTTTTTCAGAATTCCATGACCCTTTGAAACTAAGCAAATATAAAAATGTACAGATAATCGCGAGCAAACCCGTAACCAACGGATGGCTGGGCGGTCGGACGCCCAGCCATCCCCCCTCCCCCCCCCCCCCGCCCACACACACACGCACAAACGTACCATGTGAAATATTTTACAGATTGTAGATTGTCAGTTGTATTGTGTGTTAAAAGTGTATCTAATCAACATAGTTTTCTCAAAAAAAATGCCAGAAAGGGAAAAATCAAAATTCCAGGACTTTTTGCCAAATTGTCATTTTCCATAACTTTTCCAGGCCTGGATTTTATTTTTTTCATTTTCCATGGATTCTCATGATTTTCCATGACCGTGGGAACCTTGTCTAATTAGAAAAATGAAACACAACATTAAGTGAGTGAAATTACTTAAATTTGTTCCAATTTGAAACCTAGAATTTTTCAAAAATATTTATGTTCAAGCACACATTTCATTCCCAATAACTGTGCTTTAACCTGCTAATAAAACAGATTGAAAACAATTAAAGTCGTGTCTAGATTTTGAAGAGTTAATAATATACAATACCTCTTTTTAGCCCTTAAAGCGCTGCATTAAAGGGACATGCTCAGGTCTAAAATCATCCTGCATTAAAGGGACATGCCCAGGTCTAAAATCATCCTGCATTAGAGGGACATGCCGAGGTCTAAAATCATCAAAACATCTAGCCTAACCGGTGAATGCGCAGCAGAAAAATTAAAAAACTTTTGCAGTTCTAGTCTATGGACATGATTACATCATATGGTCATATTAAGAAACCAAAATAAAATCACCGATTTTTTTATGATTTTAGCCTGGGCCAGTCCATTTAATTTGCAAAAAAAAACATCGCAACCAAAGGGTTTTTTTCACCTTAAAATCATCATAAATGTCTTTATTAGCTCTTTCTGATTCATTTGAATACCTATGTTACGGGTCAACGGCCATTAGAAATATGTTTACTCTTATTGTACGGGGATCGACTTTAGACGTCAGAATCTGACGTCCACAGACATCAGATTCTGACGACTAAAGTTGATCCCCGCACTGTAAGGGTTAACATCAGCACAGCTCTGCCTATGTGACGTCACTAGTTGTTCAGGCAGAGCCAAGCTGAGCTGATGCCAAAAAGACGGTATCTGTGACGTCACTAGTTGTTTTAACATCAGCTCAGCTCTGAATACGACGCTGAGCTGAGTTGACCTGGCCCCGGTTTCACCAGTCTGACTTGAGTAAAAAAATTGTCTTAACTATGAACACGTGATCACGTCTGAACCAATCACTTAGCTTAGGACTGACTTAAGGCTACTGACTCCAAGTCCATTTAAAGCTGGTAACACCGGCCCTTATGTCCAAAGAACTAATGATGACACGTATGCCGTTTTGCACCGGTTGAAATCACATTTTCAGGGGAACCTAAATCCAGTGCTAATGTAAAATATTTTTGATCACATATTTGGTATTCCAACAGGTAAAGGTTTATTTTGTTGGCATATATGCGACTGTAGCAAGTGAAGGGTTTGCAATACGTCATTCACTGAAGCATATGTCGCATACCATTGTTGTCTGAATATGTGCGACTCTAGCAGGTAAAGGGTTATGTTGGTCGCATATATGCGAAAGGCTCACAATACATGCTTTCTAATATCAAGGAACCTAATATTGCTCACTGAAGTATGTTACGCACTATATACCATTTTGTATGCATAGTATTTATAAAAATCAGAATAGATTTATGGAGGGAAAATCTACAGTGACTCAACTTACACAGGTATTCCATGAGATAGGCCAACATATCGATAACTCTGGTCAAGTGGACACCCTCTATTTAGATTTTTCTAAGGCGTTTGACAGAGTACAACATCATTTACTGTTACAGAAAATGAAAGTGTATGGTTTTAATGGTAGTTAACTTAAATGGTTTACGTCCTATCTCTCAGGACGTAAACAACGTGTATCTAATTCTGGATCACTATCTGAATGGCTTCCAGTCACTTCAGGTGTTACACAGGGGTCTATACTGGGACCCCTTTTGTTTTTATTATACTTTTATTGTATTTATATTATATTTTTTATTTATATTTTATATATATTTTATTTGTATTATATTTTTTATTACATTTTTATTAACGATTTACCACTTTGTACCAGATTTAGCAAAGTCGCACTATTTGCGGATGACCTCAAAAATTCAAAGAGAATTCTGAGTCGACAATCATGTATAGAATTTAAATCTGATATAGATTCAATGTACAAATGGTCACAATTTTGGCAAATGGATTTCAATGTTTTCAAAGTTTAATTATACTATGAATGGTGTACCCTTACAAAGAGTAGACGAGATACGCGACTTGGGAGTTATAATAACCAGTTCACTTTCTTGGAATAATCATATAGACAACAATATAAGCAAAGCAGCTCGTATAAATGGTTTAATTAAACTGTTAAACGTACATTAGGATGGCATGCATCTTCGCAAACTAAATATATAATGTACTGTTCACTAGTACGCCCATTACTGGAATACTGTACTGTAGTATGGAGTGGCACTAGTCGTAAAAATATAAAAAATATAGAGAAAATTCAGAGGTCAATGACTCGATATGTTTTTAATTATGGTGAAATAGATTATAAAGATCGACTACTAATGACGAACATTCTACCTTTAACTATGCGTCGTGAATATACTGATATTGTTTTCTTCTGGAAGTGTTTATACGGTAATTATGATGTTGATGTTAACGATTTTGTTTGTTTTTTCTCTGATGGTCAATGCTCCACTCGTAACTCGATTGATTTTGTATTTCTCATGGTACCACCCTTGTGTCGTACAGACTGCTTCAAACGTAGCTTCTTCAATAGAATAGTTCCTATGTGGAATTATTTACCATCTAATGTACATCATATTACTAATTACTCTTCTTTTATATCCAGTTTAAAGCATCTTATGTTTGAAAAAATGAATACTAGTTTTGTCAGTAGTGATGTTCATGGTTTTTTAAATGTATGTGTTGTAATTTCCGGTTGTCATAATTATATCATAAAGGGCTGGTGGAAATTGAAAAATATGTTGGGTGGGAACTACTAGCAAAGGCTCCAATGGATCATGTTTAGATTCTCTCCTAGGTGTACATTTACTTTTTATATTCCAGTGATATTATCACTTATTATTATGTGCCTCATGACGATGTTTATAATTTTTGTTATTTGTATATGTTATCAAACTTTTATTAATAGTGTATCTTGTACACTGAATAAACTGAATTGAATTGAATTACAATTCCCGCTTTTTAATAAAACTCACTGAATACTTCTTTCACTGAAGCATATGTCGCATATCATTTTTGTCAGCATATATGCGACTCTAGCAGGTGAGGGGTTCACAATACTCACTGAAGCATATGGCGAATACCATAAAGTCAACACAGCCGAGCACTTAGATGGCAGTATATAAGACCGCGGGTAAACATGTAGCCGTATAACACGGGATGTTGGCCTAGTGCTTGGTCAATGCCGGTCCAGTGTGTCTAACGCTGGGCCAGCATTAAACCAGCACTGATTCAACGTCCCGCGGCGGCGTGCATTCTGCTGGATACTTGAGGTCAAGACTTGCTTTCCACTGCTCCTGTATTAGGGGTCCACCATTCAATCTCAACGGGGCGGGGGGGGGGTGGTGTGGTGTTTTTGTCCCGAACAACTTTTTTCTTTCAATGCGCGGTGAAAATTAAAAAAGTTACATGTTTTTATAAAAAACTCTTGAAATAAATTGTTTATTTCATGCAAAGACTGCCCGAAATTATTTATTTCAAAAAATACTCCAGCCCCCCCCCCCCCCCCGGAGATTGTATGGGGGCCCCCTTACTGGCGGTCGGTATATTGGCAGGTTGTGTACGATCAAGGATACTCTGTTCTAGTGTCCTTGGTACGATGGTTCACTGTGCTGTGCTGTTCAGTCAAGGAGAAAGAACAAAATTCGATATAGATTATTAGATCTGAATGTAGGAGGCGCGCAGTGCCGAGGATATTCACATATCTAATAATCGATCTATCTATTACAATTGAGTTCTTTCTATGAATTAAAATATACATAATCATGATTAGTCAGGGGCATTCAGTCGCTGTCAGTACGTCTAGCCCTTTCAATGAGGGGATCAACTTTATACGTCAGAATCTGACGTCCATGGACGTCAGATTCTGACGTATAAAGTCGAGGATCAACTTTAGACGTCAGAATGGACGTCAGATTCTGACGTTAAAATTCGTGGATCAACTTTAGACGTCAGAATGGACGTCAGATTCTGACGGATAAAGTCGACCCTCGCACTCAACGACAAAAATGTGTATAACCGTAAACGGCCATAGATCCATGACATGGTAATTGAATGAAGCGGAAAGAGCTAACTAAGACAATTATCATGACGATTTAAAAAAAATGGTTTCCATGGTTTTTACAAAAAATATTTCAGCGTTGTAAGAGTTTTAGGTCAATATCGTGGTCAAGTTGTTCAGTGAGAGCAATACCTGGAGATTCGTGAACAAAATTGTGGATTTGTAGATCCGAATATACTGTTTTAACAATAGATTGACGGCACGAGTGTATTTTATGATCATGCAGTAGACACTTAGCTGATTGGACCGCCAAGCCACAGTGATATGGTTCACAATGAAAGCATGCGGCAAGCATTTGTTTCGGAAAATATCAGCAGAGAGGGAGGAATTGTTTTTTTTTCCTATTTGGTAAGTCTCTCTACATTGTGAAACAGCTCACAACACCCATAAAGATAGCAGAGCATCTACTAGCTTCAAGCAACCACTAAGGGACGCACCATTATATATCTGGGGGAGGCCTAGAGTTTTTGTTGCTTGCAAACTTTTTTTTTTACCTCCGCGAGAAAACTGTCTTTTTTCGGCGATTAACCTACGACAATTTTTTTTTAAGTTTTGTCGAAGAAATGAAATATCTTTGCTTTGTCGTACGCTTTCCCTATTAAGTACGTTAACATTAAATTTTGGTGGTTTTGCTGGTCAACATATTTTTCATCAATTTCGACAACAAACTATTTTTTTCTGCCCACATTTTCAACAAACTTTATTTTCTGACTTTTATGGCGACAAACTATTTATTTCAATTTTTTTCTAGCCCCCCCCCCCCCAGATATTAAATGGTGCATCCCTAAACGTCTTGAGAATGATATGGTTTTTAACATTTTTTGTCGACTTTCAGATTAAAGTGCTCAGAAATATTGCTAAAAAATGTATATTCACAAAATGCTCAAACAATTATTTCCAGTAGGGGCTTTTTAAAACAGTGAGGAGGGAAATCTAATGTTGACTTCAAAATAAATTATTATAGTCGGGCTTAGCAGGCAAAGAGTTAGTATTTTAAAATATAGCAAAGCTATACTGTCGGTCATTGTAAAAAGAAAAGAAACGACAAGCACACTGTGGAACATGTTTTATCATGTTTATCAAGAACATTATCACGGTCACAAGACAACCTCACGGTATTAATGAGTATGTTATAAATTCCTGTTTTAGTGACACCCCGGACGTGCGCAACCAATGCTAACAAAGCCCAGTAAACACGCGATATTGAACCAATGTTGGGTTGATGTTGGCCCATCGTCTACGACGCTGGCCCAACATCAACCCAACACTGGCACAACTTCCCGTGTCTACTGGGAGGGTGACGCTATATCTCAAGGCTCAGTGAGTGATATCATCATTAGTAGCATAAATCTTTCTGAGCTATCAGATCCGGCAAACACGAGATATCGACACAACGTTGGACCAATGTTGGCCCTCCGTCTACGACGTCGGCCCAACATCGGTCAATCATTGGATGTATGTGTCGTGTTTGCTTGGTATATTGTGTTTAGCAGCAACCCTGCAAACACGAGACGTTCATCCAATGCTGCTTCAACGCTGATTCTTTTCGTAAAAACGATGGAAACTAAAGGGTTTTTTCATTTTAAAATCATCATGAATGTCTTAGTAATTAGATCTCTCCGCTTCATTTGAATACCCATGTTTCTACGGTCATTATAACTATTTTAATTCTTTCTTCGTCTTCGACGTTGGCCCAATATTAAACCAGGAATGGGTGAACGTTCCTGGAAAACGCTGTGCGTTGGCCCTGATCATGGTATTGGTCTTACATGTAAGATGCAGACATACGTGTGTTGTAATCGTCAATTTCGTTTAATTCACACCTTGTGCATCTCGCTGTATGCTGCACAATATTCGCTGGACTTGTTAAAAAGACGAATACATAACTGTGAGTAGGATCAGCTTGGGTCGAACACGGGGCAGGGGCTTGATCGACGTTACAGTCAGGTGTTACGCCCACCCAAGGAATCTATAGGGAACTTGGTTCAACCTTTGACCGGTTAGAGTTAGAAAAGACACATTTAACCCTTTAAGCCCTCACGATGCATTAAAGCATCATTTAACATCCCTGAAAACAGACCTAATTTTCATACTAAAATGTTTTATAACGGATATTTCCACTAAACTAGTTTACCAATACATGACATTTTTCTTAGGGACTGGCCCAGGCTAAAATCATAAAAAAATCGATGATTTTATTTCGGGTTCTTAATATGACCATATGATGTAAACATGTACATAGACTAGAACTGCAAATTTTTATAATTTTTTCTGCTGCGCATTCACCAGTTAGACTATATATAGAGACGAAATTCCCGTATTTCTAATTTTTAGAAATCAGGAATTTCGTCTCTATATCTAGCCTAACTGGTGATTGCGCCGCATATGCCGTTTTTAAGGCACAGGAATCGTTTTTAAGGCACATGTACCGTCTTTAAGGCACATAAGGCAAATGTACCGTTTTTAAGGCACTTGACCGTTTTTAAGGCACACGTACCATTGTATTAGTAAGGCACAGGTACCGTTTTTAAGGCACATGTGGCGTTTTTAAGGCACAGGTACCGTTTTTAAGGTATAGGTACCATTTTTAGGCACATGTGTCGTTTTTAAGGCACAGGTACATTCTTTAGGTACGGGTGCCGTATTTAAGGCACAGGTACCGTTTTTAAGGCACATGTGCCGTTTTTAAGGCACATATACCGTTTTTAAGGTACGGGTGCCGTTTTTAAAGCACATGTGCCGTTTTTAAGGTACGGGTGCCGTTTTTAAGGCACAGGTACCGTTTTTTACGCACAGGTGCAGTTTTTATGGTACGGGTGCCGTTTTTAAGGTACAGGCGCCGTTTTATACTCACTGGATATGGCCTGCAAACACAAAAGATTAGTATAACATTTATAGAATTATAGGTACCATTTTTAGGCACATGTGTCGTTTTTAAGGCACAGGTACTTTCTTCAGGTACGGGTGCCGTATTTAAGGCACACGTACCGTTTTTAAGGCACATGCGCCGTTTTTAAGGCACATATACCGTTTTTAAGGTACGGGTGCCGTTTTTAAAGCACAGGTACCGTTTTTCACGCACAGGTGCAGTTTTTATAGTACGGGTGCCGTTTTTAAGGTACAGGCGCCGTTTTATACTCACTGGATAGGGCCTGCAAACACAAAAGATTAGTATAACATTTATACAATTATAGGTACCATTTTTAGGCACATGTGCGTTTTTAAGGCACAGGTACATTCTTTAGGTACGGGTGCCGTATTTAAGGCACAGGTACCGTTTTTAAGGCACATGTGCCGTTTTTAAGGCACATATACCGTTTTTAAGGTACGGGTGCCGTTTTTAAAGCACATGTGCGTTTTTAAGGTACGGGTGCCGTTTTTAAGGCACAGGTACCGTTTTTTACGCACAGGTGCAGTTTTTATGGTACGGGTGCCGTTTTTAAGGTACAGGCGCCGTTTTATACTTACTGGATATAGCCTGCAAACACAAAAGATTAGTATAACATTTATACAATTATAAATGTTATACTAATGTTTTGTATCTGCTGGGTAAAAATTTCAGGAAATTCAAACCTACACTGTTAAATTCGAACTACTTTCTAATGAGCAATTTTTTTACGAATATAAGCGTCGCTAGCAAGTAAAGGGTTCAGAGTACGTATCAAATGCAAATAAAGCCCTAGCAAATAAAGGGTTGCTCACAGGATGAAGCATAAAATCCGAATAAAGATTGCGTGTGGTTTGCAGGTTGGCAACGATGATTATTTTTTTCTCGAAAAAAAGAAGAAATCTAATGAGCTGATCTGCTGATGAAGGAGGACGGAAAAAAACATAGTTAACGAGGGCGATAAAAAAAAACATAGCCTGCGGCATTTTACTTAATCTCTCCTGTTTTTTTTAGATTGGCAGCCACCACGAGCTGAGCAGAAAAAACCCCGTTATTTGGTTATACCTGTATACGCAGCCTCATCTAATGCGCGCATCTAATACAACAGAAAAAAGCCTGGTGGCCTTAACTTTAATAGCCGTGACATTAACAAGTAGGGCATGGTTTTTACCGATTACTCAGGCAATTATCAACCGATTTCCATGAATTTTTACGAACACTATTTTCCAGTCACGCATTCACCAGCTGCAGTGCAATGGTGCACTGACTGTATATAAAAAGTACCAACATTTTACATGTATCCGTATGTAGGGTTACCCTTTATAAGAGATATCAGCTAAAATAAAAATTATTGGGTTTATACAGGGACGTCGTAATTAGCAATTTGCCACATAATATAACTTTAAAACAATAGAACACTTCTTTAAGGTAGTTGTTTGGAGACTAGAAAAGCTATTGCAAATTTCTTGAAATTTGATTGAGAATTGAGTGAAAAATTAGCGAAAAAATGGGCTTCAAATTGACCATTAAAAAGTTGAGTTACATAATTCATATTTTTCACCCACCTTAAGTTGTGTCTCGCTACCGCGACCCACAACTTCAAGCTGCTGAAAATTACTCATAATTTGAGAACAAACTTTTGCAAATGTTGATGTTTAAACACTCATTTCATTCACAATAACAGTTCTTTGGTCAATATAATAAGACGGATTCACCCTTTAAGCCCGCACGATGCACTGAAGCATCATTTCACATTTCGTATCTGAATTTTAGCACATGCCAAATCGTCTAACTTCTAAAATAGTTCGCGACACACTGTATCAGGGAGGTAGAGTGTGAAAATAGTGTGTTTAAAATTTCAGGAAAATGGGGCGAGAATTGACTGAGGAAAATCATTCACCTTGATTGCTGAATTTAATGTGAGTCTGACTATTATGACGAAGGTGACGATTGCTGGTGGTTGCCTCCCTCGCCTCCCTCGTCTCCAGACATAATATAGTGTTACCCCTGGTTACAGAATAAATGAGGACAATCACCCGGCTACCAATGTGACTAATAACCTGCAGATAGAATTACCAGCAACGCATGGGATGCTGTTTTGTAGTAGAAGCCGAGCATCTCTGCAAAGTTATATTGTCTATTTATGAAATCATTAGGATTTTAGGCCACCTCTGTGCACAAAGAATAATATTGTGTAGCATCTGCCCCCAATCGTGTAGCAAACTTGCTACGCTACATCAGACAAATTATTCCCTGTTGTGGTGTAAGTCTGTTATCAGCATCTTTCAACACAAGGCTCGCTGCTGCCGAGGTTGCAGACGGGAGTCTGCGACCTTGGGAGCAGCGAGCCTTGCTGTCAGGAAGATGGTTATCAGTGATCAGGTTATTAAGCATACTGTTGCTGCAGTCGACCTGTTGTTAAACCTTTCATTGCAGGGGTCGACGTTAGACATCATGGACATGGTTCATACAAACAAAAGTTGATGGAATTCAAGGCTTTTCGAGGTTTTTCAAGGCCAAATATCCCCATTTTCAAAGTCCTACCACGAACATGAAGTAGGGAATCATGACCAAAATCAAATATGTCTAATGGCCGTAAACCCAATATGATGATGTCAAATCTTGAGATGCGCCCAAATCCACGCAACAAAACATTTTTTATTGTATTGCCTCAAGTCGCGTGTCAAGCAACGTGTGCTGCTTCAGAGACGGGTAATTATATGCGTTAAAGAATCATTCAGCTTTAAAACGCGCATGCCTGGGACGGTCAAGTGTAGGCCAACAGTAGCCTATTGAGTACAGATTGACGGCATTAATATAGCCACTGAAATGATTACAAGATACTACTTAAACGAGACATTGATCAAATGCTGTTTTAATGTTAGGCCAACGTCTGCGACGCTGGCCCAACATTGAACCAACATTAGATAAATGTACAATGTTTGAGAGAAAGTCCTCCTGCCCAGCAAACGCAAGACATTTGTATGACATTTATGCAATGTCGGCCCAACGTCTTCGACGTTGGTCCAACATTGCATAAAGTCATACAAATGTTTTGTGTTTACTGGGTGACAATACAAACTTGGGGGTCAAGCAGTTTCCAAATCCCCCAGTAATACAGTCAGTTTGTTTGCAAGTAGGCGACCAAGTAGGGGCAAAAGACAAGGGCTTTGAATTATTAACTCATAGATGTCGCTCAAGTATATATGAACTTGCTGTGATTTGAGAACTGGCTCTTAATGAGGCTTTGGGTATGAAACGCATATTTAGTATTATTATGGAATAGGGCCTTGGCTTACCCACGGGCACTATTGCCTTCTGGGGGACCCTTGTCCCGCGAATTTTGACAGTTGACTACACCTTTAAGCCTAGTACTGTCGTTTAAAGTCAAAAGGCATAATCTGTTTACTTGTAAAGTAAGCAGATACTGCCTTTTGACTTTGCAGAGCAGAGGAAACGTGGCGCATCAAGAACTTTTTACCGAAAGTTCTGGATATTACTGAAGAACGACGTCAAAAGTATAATACCCTTGTGCTGCTAAGACCGTATATATACATGTACGTTCATACTTTTTCAAGTCTATTTCAGACCAAATAAAAAACGTCTAAATTGTGTAGCATACCTTGTAGTATATACTAAGTTAATCAAATAATTCAATTGCTATTTGTAAGAATTATTATTCTTTTTCATTCATTTGGAGCTGGAATTTGCGCTAGCAATTCCAGCTCCAAATGAATGAAAAATACTGACAAACCATTCAGCAGTACAGGGGTGGGCCAAGCACGACTAGAATCGTTTCTAATCTTTTTTATTAGTCGATCAAATCAGTTAGTGTGAATGAAATGAGTGTTTAAACATCATGATTTGCAAATGTTTGGCTTCAAATATGGGTAATTTTCACCCACCGGAATTTGTGGGTCGCGGTAGCTAGACAAAATTTCCAGTGGGTGGATGTTTAAATATAACATACCGCTTTAAACATGTTAAAGGAATATTCGAGGAGTGTGGATTATATTATCAGGTACGGGTACAGCCGTTTATAAATGGCCGTCCATTTAGAAACGACCGTGCGTTTATAACAACTCGCAGCGCACTTCCGGCGAGTGTTAATAAACACCTGGGCGTTTATAAACGGTCGGTCTATATGCCTGGTTAACTGTACATTTTTGTTCATAATATCAGGTATTCTCTCTTAAAGGTGATCTATCACCCCTTATATAGTATGAATAATTTTTTGACAAATAAATCAAAGTTGCCACAAGATGGGGCACAAGTGTTTCCTTATAAGGGGTGATTGGCTATCATGTGACCCTCGGATAGCCAATCACCCCATCATATAAGGACATAATTATTCATACCATATAAGGGGTGATAGATCACCTTTAAATATACCATATTTGATACATTGTCTAAATTGACACAACACATCACTACTTAGTAATGCACTTGTGAAGCAGAATCTGTGAAATATGATGCTTTAATTGGTAAAAAACGCCAGAAATAGGTTTTCTGATCACTGACACCTCCTCCTTAAAGACAAAATGTCATTGCTAAAAAATGTATACGTTGTCGGTACAATCTGGTAATATCGTGAGATGGTAGATATAGTGATGACCAGCTTTCATGAGTAATTTGCACTTTCTATGAGCATATTTTTTGTACACACGATTCAGTGCACGAAACAAGAGTTAAACTCGCAGATTTCGGACATTGATCTTACTTCCTGGGTGAGTTATACAATAATGTATCATACAAAAAAAAACTGTAGATTATTATCTGATTATATATATATTGATTATTATATATATATATGTCCCGACCGTTTATAAACGCACGGATGTTTATAAGCACTCACCGGAAATGCACCGCGGCGACCGTCGGCTACCGTTTATAATCGACTGGACCTGCATCTGATTATAGGCTATAGGGAGCCTAGATAGACGTAAAATCGAGGCGTGTGGGTTATATATAGGCTATAGAAGGCCTAGACGGACGTATATTTCATAAAAACTGAAGTGGCTTGCTTGATGTATACGATTATGAACACGCAAAAAATACCCCTTGACGGTCTATATTATTAACCCTTTCAGCGCGGGGGCCGACTTTGGACGTCAGAATCTGACATCTGTGGACGTCAGATTCTGAGATCTACAATTGATCCAATAGTCAGGTATAAATAAAAGAAACACCCAATAATAACGTGTTAATATAACGACCAATCATTATTAAAATAACGACCAAGTAGCCTATTATTCATAGCAGCAAAAAATGAAGCCCCTATCACGTCTATGGTTTAGATAGAGATATCTTACATAGCTGTATCAAATAAGACCGTTAGTTATTACAGGTATTAAGCGGGTAATTGCAAAAATAACCACCTGTTTCCACGCATGCTCATTATATCAAGGAAATTAGTTGACTTTATGACAGGTAAAAACACTGAGAAACAGGTGCCTACTCTGACCAGGTGATACATCTGTTATTGCCGCGAGTCGTAATTCTCAAGGCCGACCAAATAACCCTTAGGGTACTAAAGGAGTTAACTAAAATATTGCCGTTATGTAAATTGTATTTCAATTTGCAGGCAATGCAAACAATAATATAACGTTGAGAGAATAAATAAAAGAATGGATGCGTAATATCGGATTCACCTGGACTAATATTTTGTATCATCCCTTCATTTTACCCTTTTAATTATTGACTTTTGATAATTGAAGTCCACAATAAGACTTCTATGTCATCATGGTCATTACATAGAAACACATTATGTAATAGTAATATTACGAACAGCAAGATTAGGGGAAAAGCGCATAATTACATATACAAATGGTCGAACATTATAGCTGTAACTTAATTCACTAAATACATATAACATATTTGTAAGTGTGGTCTTATCGAAACAAACCTATTTTTAGGATTGACCTTTAATGTGACGTGGCTGTCATGGTGATTATTTAATGACACGTAATGACAGAGCTGTTACACCCTAACTGGTCTACAGCGTGACAACAACTAGTCATATGGTGACAACACATGGAGACACTTTAACTCCTAGAGGAGGTGTGTAAGCTGACAAAAAATCACATGAAAAAATTGCTCTGATTTTACATCTATGTTATATCATTTTTCCTTGGTTTTCTCTTTTAGTCCTTAGATCTTTAGATCAATAGAAATGTCACTAAATTTGATAAAAACAGTTTTTGATAAATGCATATGTAGTCAATCCAATAATTCAATTTGTGAAATATCTATTTTTCACAAAAAAGTATATTAAGTACATTAAGCATTCAAATGAAACAGAAAGAGCTAGCTAAGATATTTATCGTGATTTCAAATAAAAAATAGCATTTTGGTTTACATGGTTTATTCAAAAATATCCCCGCGCTTCAAGGGTTAAATCACTGTCTGGTCTACAGCGTGACAAGGGTTAAATCACTGTCTGGTCTACAGCGTGACAAGGGTTAAATCACTGTCTGGTCTACAGCGTGACAAGGGTTAAATCACTGTCTGGTCTACAGCGTGACAAGGGTTAAATCAATGTCTGGTCTACAGCGTGACAAGGGTTAAATCAATGTCTGGTCTACAGCGTGACAAGGGTTAAATCACTGTCTGGTCTACAGCGTGACAAGGGTTAAATCACTGTCTGGGAGTTAGTAGCCTTTTTTCAAATTGCTCGGTCGGTGTTCATTTATTCATCTTCCCCTAACATCCCTGAACATTTGGTGGAATTTAGTTGTGTATTTTGTAAGTTAAACCATTTGGCATGTAATAGAATTCTTGTTGCACTGTAATGGTGTTAACCATGTTAAAGAGAGCGGTAATTAGAAAAAAATATCAGATGCCAAATGGTCTTGGATACTACACAAACAAAACTCACCAAATTGTAGACGTCAGATTCTGACGACCAAAGTCGATCCCCGCACTGAAAGAATAAAAATATTTATTATAATGGCTGTAGACCCATAACATAGGTAATCTTATGAATCGGAAAGAACTATCTAAGTCATTTATGATGACTGCAAATTGAAAAAACCCCATTAGTCTCCATGGTTTCAACAAAAAATAGTCAGCGCCTTTATCCAAGCATCGTAGACATTGGACGGACGTTGGACCAGCGTGTTTGCTTATTCTGTAATAACAGACGCTGCACGAGATATAAACCCTAATACGATTGGTAATCATTTCTATCATAGAAAGGCTGACGTGCTCAAATTCTATACTTTGAAAAGCTACCGATCGTCGCGGGTTGACCCAATGTTGGTTCATTGTTGGCACACCGTCTACGAAATCGGCCCAGCGGTGACCCATTATTGGATGAACATCTCGTGTGAGCCGGAAGTAGTCCTTATTGTAGTTCTTTGATCACTGCTATATCATATTTACCATTAGCATGATGAGATAGTTGATAGAATCAGATCACAGCAAAGTCAAGACTTAATGTTGGGCCAGCTACGCCGCGTGGTGTGTGTTGCACCAAAGTATCTATATAATAGGGATATATTCCTTGCTTGCACTTTATAAGGGCGTTCGTGCGGCTAATGGTGATGTGGAATCACATCTGAGACTGTTACCGTCATTCACGACGAGATTATCAAATTCAACCTTTATGATGACATTTCCCAGAAAACAGGACACATTTAACCAATGCTGGTTTAATGTTGGACCAGCGTCGCAGACGGTGGGCCAACATTGAACCAGCATTGGTTCAATGTGTCATGAATTCACACATGAATTCACACATGCACCCATGCATCGTGAGTTGAACAAAAATAATTGCAGAAGACGATTTGCCAACATAAACAATCATTAATTCTACGTCTTGTGTTTGCAGGTTACTAACAAAAAGGCGACTATTACTGGTAATATCGTTAAAAGCGCGTTGGTAAATAAAATGAATCGGGCTTTAGGCCACCTTTGTGCACATATAGGCTAAACTGGGCCAGGAGAACCTCCTGAGGATGGTGAGATGATTGAGATGACACTGTCCTCCAGACACAGGATTCGAAATTCGAGCCCTGGTGGTCTGAGGCCGAGCACGCTACCTCTCGGTCACGGAGGCTCCCCACAATACTAACTTTCACACGTGGATGGGGAAGAAACATCTTTGTTTCTTTGAAACCGCCGAGACCGGGAACCGAACCCCGAACTCTGGCGTGAAAGGCAGCGGTGCTAACCACTACCCTAGGGCCCCCGCGCGTTGGTACGAACAAGGATACCACTCTGTTCTAGTATCCCTGGTACTGTGGTACGAGCAAGGAATCTCTCTATTACGATTCCTTGCTACGAGTCAGTGTGACCTGGAATCATATCTGAGACGGTCACCTTCATTTATAGGAGTTTGACGCAACTACCCATCTTCATCTATCAAGTTGTCTGCTGCCGGCAGACTCCTTGATATCACGTATATGTGCTATGCGTTCAGAACCCCCCTCTTCCCTGCCCAACTCCTGCAGGCCAGACAATCTGACCTGAGTGTGACCTCCATACCACAGTCAGTAAACCGGTGACGTCATAATGAATATTCATGATGCTCGCACCCCCTCCATTTCGTACAGGCCTCAAACACACCTGTTGTCAAGGTCAGTCTGACGGTCTGACCTGACAGGGCAGGGTGCAACTACCTGACTACATGGGTTAGCGACAGAGATGGATAGCATAGCAAAAGCTGTGGTTCAGTATGCTGGTAGCCAGTGTACGCTGAGATAAGATCAACAATTTCATGAAAAATGTAATGAGGGTAACCTATATACATGATATATTCGAGTTATAAATTTACCCATGAAGACTGGCGATTAAATTCCCACGTTATCGCATTATTTCAAAGAGATCTGTCATCATCAAATAAATTAAAAGGCATCCATCAAACAATGACGCATTCATTCATCGCGCAATCGATTGTCCGCGCACCGATTTGGGGGGGGGGGGGGGAGCACGGCCACAACCTTAACCCTTGTCCTGCTATGCCCGGATATATACGGGGTTAGGATGTTTTAGATCGATACATATATCACTTAATTATGATAAAATAGTTTTTAGTAGATGCTTAGTTGATCCAATAATTTAATTTTAGACATGTCAATTTTTCATAAATAGTAATATTTTTCGTCATTTGAAGCTGAAAATTGTGTTAGCAATTCCAGCTTCAAATGACGAAAAATACGATTGAAGCAATTCAGCAGGACAAGGGTTAATAACAGGTGTTTACGAATGGCAATTAGAGACAGTGTATCGCACACAGAGTATGTCATCACGGACTATGTCATTCACGAGTGCAACATGTACACCCATGATCATCATTTTCAGCGTTTATAGTAATGACCTGACAAACCACCATGCATTCATATATACACCCTGAGTTGAAAAAAAATAATTACAAATAAAAATAATATAATTAATTATTGTAATTTAAATGGGTTTTTTAAATTCAATTTTGTATGATTTTTAAGGTCACCGTGGTGGTAATATATGTGCATGTCAATCGTGTCAGAGAAACACAATCAAACTAATTAAAATAAAAAGTTTAAATAATCAGTTTGACATTGAAGTATAAACCCTCAAGCGCAATTTTATCAAATATTTCATCAATTTTATGTTTACCCACTTGAAGTTGTGTCTCGCTACCGCGAGCCACAACTTCAAGTGGGTAAGAAATATTTACATATAAATGTATAATCTGAATCAAAAGATACTCTCTTGTCCCTAATAGACGAAACGGTTCGTTTATTAAAACGGCGGCCTCTTTTTTGCCAGGTTCGTTTGTTGTGGTTTTGCCAGGTTCATTAATTTAAAAAAAATAGAATTTACTGGGCTACAGCAGGCTGAGCTTTTGAGAATTTGTATAACTCTTACACTGCTATACGCGCCTATAGTCGCCCACGGCAGTGTGAGGGGTCAATACAGGTTCTCTTCTAGAATGTGGTCCAAGGATTAGATACATGTACACAAATAAAAATAAAATGAAATAAATCGGGCTTTAGGCCACTTTTGTGCACATATAGGCTAAATTGGGCCAGGAGAACCTCATGAGGATGGTGAGATGAGTGGGATAACACTGCCCTCCAGACACAGGATTCGAAATTCGAGCTCTGGCGATCATAAATTAAACATATTGTCTCATGTGTTAACATATTTAAAAAAAAAAATTACCGCTAGAAATATACTAAAACCAATGAAATACTGAAGTAAAACATACTAATTTCACCCACGTACCATACAAAACAGCATGCCACTGGCAATCCGGCCGAAGATTATGGCCAGATACGAGGAGGCTGCAGCTTCCCTTGGATGATTGCTGTAGACTAGTGCTTTCGTACCATGCCATACAACATGCAACTGACGGAACAGATCCCTAATGACACTCCCCGAATGGGGGCAAAAAGTACTACTACTAGCAGTCATCCCAGTACCCCGCGGTGATGTATGTATGCAGCCTATATAGGATCTAGCATGACAAGGGTTAACGTTCATGCGAACGTCAACCTAATGTATCGACGCCAATTATAATGTTATTATTTTCTGAAATTGGTGTATAGCATGGATTATTGACATGTAGCCTTCTTCAAAATATTGCAGTAAATTATAAAGATATTACCATCCTAATAACATAATATTTGTATATCGCATAACATCAGCAATACTTACCATTCAGTAATTATAAGTATATTTATACTACATAACTAGATAATATCACGGTAATGGTACATAAACTCACTATAAGGCTAACCCTTTAAGCGCCGGTGTCGCATATCTTCGGGTTTTAATTTTTATTAGCATATTAACTACCACCTTTCAAACATGTTAAAGATAAAATGTGACATCAATTAGCAATATTTGAAAACTGTTGACCTCCTATTTGTCAAATCTGAATAATTTTCACTCACTTGAAATTGTGGATCGCGTCAGCGAGACACAACTTCAAGTGGGTGAAAATTCAGATTGAATAATTTGGCGGTTAAAGGATTATCTATTATCAGAAAATGCATACTGTCAAATAAAATGTCAGCTCACTAGATATCATGATCTGCTTATATACATACGTAAGTTTGTCCAAAGACGTGAATAAATAATTAATATACAATACAATACCATAATACCAGAAATGTAAAAGATCTTATGCATATATTCAGATACAATGTAGTACATAATACAAAACTTGTGAAAATTGACAGCCTGCCTTCCTGCCTGTCTGCCTGCCTGCCTGCCTGACTGCCTACATAGAGCTAACAGTTCCCGACACACGCACATATATTTTATGGTAATCGCTCTTAAAATCATCTATCCGATATACATATATCATGTATATAGCACACACGAAAAATTAGCCGTAATTATCATCTTGTCCACAAAATTACAATGATAGTGTAATTGAATCAATTACTCAATTATTCAATTACAATCGACCTCAGACGCGGTTATTAGGGAAATAAATTATGATCAATGCTAATTTTACCGGGTGTGAGACACGATATAAAAACGGTATTCATGGTATGGGAAAATGTAGCACTTGTTCAATGAATTATTGATATATTGAACAAGTGCTATATTTTCTCATACAGCACGAAAAATAAACAACGTTTGTATTTTCTAACACGATCAAGTCATACATGACATAAGTACTAATAAATAAATTGCAGAGCTCTTAAACTACAGAAATAGTGCGATATGGGCTGATACTGATATGTTTAAACACACATGTCTCCGGCTCCGTCCTAAATCGGCTCTACGATAACACACATAAAAGAGGCAGATCCAATGTTGCTTTAATGCTTTAAAGATGTTAATGCTGGATCCAGGGGGGAGTCACGTGACCCCCCCCCCCTTTAACTCCTAAATTCCCTTTCAAAATATAATTTTCTGTATATAATAATTAGATTAGATGATAATGCGAGTTATTTTTTTCATTTTTTATTCCTTAAATACATAGAAATGCATGGTGTATTTGGTATTTTATTAGCAAAAAAATTCACCGCGCCTTCGGGCGCTAGCCTATTCATCTATATGTTTGTGCCATTTTTATCTTTCGGTGACTCTGCCCTTTTTCTACCCCGGAGCCGCCCCTGGCATGTACTGGGTATAATACTACTAAGGCTATAACGACAACCATATTTAGGCCTACTTGACATGGTTTTCAGGGTCAGGTGTGGGTCACCAGAGCTGAGACTGTTGTTTTGTTGGCCCTATCAGGAAGCAGAGAACTGATTCTCAAAGCTTTATACCTGGCGCCGTATTCTCGTACAAGTTACGATATATCGTAGGCTTATAATTGGTCGAGATGGCCATCTCTACCAATCTCTACCATCTCTACCAGCCTACCAATCAGAAGCCTACGATATATCGTAACTTGTACGAGAGTACAGGCCCAGGCCCAGACAAGATGAGAACGAGGCTGATCTTGACCGCGCAAAAATCGAATTGCTTAAATAAAAAAATTAATTGCCCATATATCATGTATATAGAGACTCAATTAAATGCAATGTATTGCTTACCGATAATCAATTGAAATGCTGATTAATAATACTCACCTGATAATATGTGTGTGCCATAATTATAATACTCAATTTAGATGAATAATACCATTTACCAGTTTACAGTATGTCGTCTAATCGTAGATTCCTCTCCCAATAATGTGTTTAATACCCGTATTCATCCATACTGCCCATTATTGCCAACTGGGCCGGGTGATATTATTACCACCCGGGCTTCGTATTAAATGGATCTTAGTTAAATGGATCTTAGTACTTTACAAATGAAAAAATATTAAGCATGTTAAAACAGCCTAATATTGAATTGACAATGAAATCTAATGTGTAGCACCAAATACGATCAATCTCCTTCCTTTTCATCGGTAGGAGAACCCCCTTCCCCCTCCCCCCCCCCATTTCCATCTCAAAGGAAGTAATAAATTGGTTCATCAAACATCTCTGACTCAAATGGAAGCCCATAATCTGACGGATTGTCATTTCTTATTTAATTAATTTCATTCAAAAGGTGCTGCACAAACGCAACCATGACATCCAAAGGATGTCGCTTTCACCCTTTGAAGCCTGAATTTACCATTGTCATCTTCATCCACTACAAGCGCGAATTGCTGTCGCAATTCTCGACTTGTAGTGAATGAAGTTGATTTGAAGTGGGTAAAAAATTTAAAAAAATTACCATGTATTGTAAACCAGTTTCATGGACATTTTCATTCTAAAACCCCTAGTTGTGAGAAAATTCAGTCTGTATTCAGGGATGTAAAATGATGCTTTAATACACCGTGAGGGCTCAAAGGGTTAAGCCCCCAGTAGGCTTATAGCCGATACGTTGGCGGCCTGTGTGTACATGTAAATTATACAGACCATGTTGTTGCGATAAACAATTTAGCAAACAATGCAAAGCGGCGCCCGTACTGAACGGGTTAATAGGAGTGTGATTTCACGGACTGTTAATAACCATGATTTCCATGGTCATCGTGGTTATACCACGCTCGCATGCAATTGAGATGGTGTTTGTGTTTATAGTGACCGGGCATGCTGGGAGTTCAGCCAGAAGTTTCATGCTGTCACAGAAAATAATATTTTAAGACTCTGGGTCTTAGATCCGGTTCAATCTCCGGTCACTAAGTGTCCCCATCTCTATCTCAATTGCAGGCGAGCGTGGGTTATATGTCTTACCAAGGAGGCTGTCAACCTTCTTGGCCAAGGAAAATAGAATCAGATTCTACTTGACTTACAATTTTTTTTACAAATTTTCTACATTTAAACATGTTAAACGAGGAATATTCTATTTCATTTGATTAAAATAAGATATCCCCTGAAAACACGAGGCATTCAGTCAATGTTGTTTTAATGCTGGTCCACTATCATGACCATGACGCTGGCCCAACAAAAAAAACAACATTGGCTCAATTTTCCAAGTAGGCCTATTGTGTGAAACGCAGTGACGTCACTCGGTGAAAACAAGATGATATAACACCCCCTCCCCCATACTCCATTCTGTGAAACGAAGTGACGTCACCCGTGTCACAGGGTTATATAAGAACCCTCCCCCATACTTCATTATATTAGCCAGCTCGGTGAAAACAAAGGAGGTCAAGGTCATTGAGTTTCACAGAATTGCTGGGTTCTTGTTTCGCCACGATGACTGAGAAAAGAGTAGTACATAGTGCGGACTTCGGGCTTCCTTTGTCGCGATATTGCCACGTACAGTAAGCAACGTAAAGCAATATTCACTCCCCACGATGACCTGAGAATCCGTTTATTGTGGTTCAGGGGGGTCATCCTGAGGTCAACGCGAACTAACCGGTCAATATATACAGGCGTACCCCAGCAAAAACGAGACGCGTACCCAATGTCGGTTTAATGTTTGCCCGCCGTCTACGACGTCGTTCCAACATTGAACCAACATTGGGTAAACGTCTCGTGTTTGCTGGGACTGTTCTAACAGCAAATGCTGGGTTTCCGTTGGCCCACCGGCGCACAGATAACACTGCCCAGCCAACACGAGGTCTTGACCCAATGTTGGGCTGATGTTGGGCCAGCGTCGTAGACGATGGGCCAACATCAGCCCAACATTGGGCTAACGTCTCGTGTTGCCTGGGTGGAGGTTAACCCATTATATCTGTATATAGGCCTAGGTCTACATGTGTTTGATGTTGGGCTAGCGTCGCAGACGGTGGTCCAACATTAAATATCAGTACATGCAGTGCTAACTACTACCTGACAAACACGACTCATACACACAATGTTGGACTAATATTGGGCCAACATTAAATATGCCTACATAGGGATTTGTTGTTTTTCTAATTACATTTTTAACAACATAAGCCTATACTGATAGACAAGGAATAATTTGTCTGGTGTAGCGGTGCAGTTTGCTACACAATTTAAGGCAAATGCTACACAATACCATGTTGGTGTAGCAGTTTTTGGCATGGAGAATAGTAGCTTAGCACATGCGCGGCTACTGAACTGCTACACATTTTTTGGAGAACAAATCCCTGATGATACCAAAAATCTAAATGACTGCCACAGGTCATACTGCGTTCACTTATAGGCCCACCCGGCAAACACGACTCATCGACACATAACGATGTTGAGCCACTGTCGGGCTGACGTCGCAGACGGTGGGCCCATTGGTCCAATATTGGGTGGATGTGTCGTGTTTGCTGGGCAGTATTTGCCGGGTAGGCCTATATGTACATATATTATTAATGTATACAGGCGTAGGCCTACTCACTGCTCTCTGTACTCAGGGTACTGGGCAAACACGATGCAGACCTCATGTCAAGTCCACCCTTTACCCGATATTTAACCCTCACACCGCCCAAAATAAACCAAACCCAGCCTGCTTTGGGCGACTATAATTCTAAAAAAAAATTATTTTTTTTAAATTTCGTTTTGCGGTGTCTTTCTATTATCGCTTTAAAGATAGCTAACTGACTGATCTTGTAATATAATGGCTTTTAACATGTTTAATATCACTGTTGTTCATCAGATGGGCGGGGGCCCTAGGGTAGTGGTTTGCACTGCTGCCTTTCACGCCAGAGTTCGGGGCTCGGTTCACGGTCTCGGCGGTTTGGAAGAAACAAAAAATGTTTCTTCCCCATCCACGTGTGAAAGTCAATATTGTTGGGAGCCTCCGTGACCGAGAGGTAGCGTGCTCGGCCTCAGACCGCCAGGGCTCGAATTTCAAATCCTGTGTCTGGAGGACAGTGTCATCTCAATCATCTCACCATCCTCAGGAGGTTCTCCTGGCCCAGTTTAGCCTATATGTGCACAAAGGTAGCCTAAAGCCCGATTCATTTCATTTGTTCATCAGATGTTTTCTTTTTTATGAAGAAAAAACTTGCCAGATAGGCCTATTACTTAGTCATGTTAGTGGGACACGACACATGCTGCAAATTTATGAAGCAGTGTAAGGGTTAACCCTATTTAAATGTTAACCGATTTGAAGTTGTGTCCCGCTACAGCCGCCCACAACTTCAAGTGGGTAAAAAATACTCATATTTGCTTAATTTGACACTAATATACATTTTCAGATCCAAATCTTGATGATTAAATACTCATTTCTGATATAGTCAGTGACAGTGTGTTTGTAGGCTTATGCTAAAGATACGAGCCTACATCAACAGATCATTATTAGGCCCAATATTAACTGAATGTCGCTTTATCGTTGGACCATCGTCTACGACTCTGGCCCAACGATAAAGCGACATTGTTTCAACATCTAATGTTTCCTAACTTCTACACTACATTACAGTACTATACTAAACTCGGACATGGACGACAAACAGCAGTAACTGCTTACTAAAGTAAGCAGTTACTGCTGTTTGTCTTCACACTCCAGTATACATGTAATATATGGACTACTCAGGCAGGTAGGACTAAGTGAGGTAGGCCCTATATCACCATTAATAACAACCTACCTGGTAATGCTGTCAATGATTGAATTTGAATTCACACACTCTCGTATCTTCCGTATGTCTCAATCCCTGTCTGTCTCTACACAGCCAGAATCTATTCTATTCTACATCTACATGTAGTCACCGGTCGGGGGTAGATCCTATTCCTGAGAAGGTGTTAGAATGCTGTCACGATCAGATAATCTAGTGATCATGGAGTTATCGCAGGTGGAATCCTGTGTTCTGTGTCTCAGTCTGCCTGGCGTGTGTACACACGTGAATACACACAGTGTACGGGTCTGTATGACAACGCGGTGACGTGTACATGTGCACAGCTAGCCGTGGACAGCCCACACCGTAAATGTCCGGGTCGTGGATTGCTACAATCTTCATAACGGGTGGAATCGCTATTTTTCAACATGCCAGTGACTGAGAACGATCTGCACCCTAAGGTTCGAAAAATATCCACAGAAAGTTTATTAATTTAGCTGAAAACGATCTCATCATGTGTACATATATGGTAAATGTTGCAAATTCTGATAAATCTATTATTTACCTGATTATTGCTGTCAAGTCTTAGATATGAGGGTCCAAAGGAATCTGCACACGTTGTGTTCGAGCGCAATTTCAGTATTATCGCTAGTGCTTTACAAAGCTAGGGTATGGTAAGCCACTTATATCATAAAATCACTCAGCACTACCCAGCAAAAATACCAAATACTAAATATTTATTAACTCAGGTCTGTAACAGGCATTGAGTACAGTAGTATACAATACCATAAATCATATAAAGGCTAAAATATGACTACACTTAAAATCCCATGATGTGTAGGATAGAGTGGGGCAGAACGCCCTAGGCCTACATAAGGAAAAAAATGGGTCTCATTTAATGGATAGCCTACCTGTTGCCAACACTTTTACCATAATTATTATAAAAAACTAGAAATATGTGCATGGATAAAAATCTTTTGTCATGTGGCATCCATTGTTACGCTGCTCCGCAAAGCCAAAAACAGTAACTGTTTACTTTTTAGTGGCGGATCCAGCATAGGGCGTACCCCGCGTACGCCCCCCCCCCCCCGTTATTGGTGAAAATATTGAATTTTCATACATTTTTTTAATATAGTGAAGCTAACACCCCTTTTTCAGCCAAAATGTGGCTTACGCCCCCTCCTCTTGCACATTCTGGATCCGCCACTGCTTTTCAAGCAAGCAGGCTCAGATTCTGACGTATAAAGTCGATCCTCGCGCTGTGTGCGGGGATCGACTTTATACGTCAGAATCTGACGTCCTTTTGCATTTGCATGGCAGTACAGGTGTCATTATATCTTCATTTATCTTCTCATCAATTTTCCTAATTAAACTAAGGGGGGAGGGGTAGTTTCATGAATAACTCCAACATTCTATCTGCCCGCGTAACAAGTGACCTTTAAAGTTATATTTTCACGTAAAATGATTAAATTTGAAATTAAGCTATTATGTTAAAAAGTTGATAGACAGATAAAACACTTTCATCACCTGTAATTTATACAACATGAATAAAAAGTTGTGGTAAACGTCCTCCATATTAAAGTGACATGTTCCCATTTTAAGATGGTGATACTTTTAGGTATTTTAGCTGACTGACCTGACTGATTTGACTTGTAGTTGTCTTTGGATTCACCTATTATCGTCCACCAGCTAGCGATGTTTTGTTTTTATGGATTTACAGACCTATTCACAGGACAGATTTATTCATTGTAAATAGTGCTAATCTACAAAATACAAAAAAAGTGGACAAACAATAGTTTCTTTAGGGGCCTAGTATTCTTGTATGATGTTTTATTTCAAACAACAAACAATTCCACCTTTGATAGCAACATACACATGTTTTAAAATGAGTGTCCTCATCATGTCTGAATGCAGTGTGCATATTTTCGGTGAAATAAATAATAATAATAATTATAGTCTATTAGTATTAGACATTACAATCTGTGAGCATACAATACAAAAATAATAGTAATAAAAAAGACTGTTATATGTGCAAACGAAGTACCCTTCTAGAAGATGACAGGTATTAAAACTAAAAATACATAGAACAGCCCGTTCTATATATTTTTAGGAATTGAAGAAAGAAAAGAATATAGTAATCATTAAGAGGATAACACCACAGGTACTACATAAACGCCACAGGTACTACATAAACGTGCATTACTAACCTGTTTCTCCCTCTACCATACTTAGTTAAACAATGGGAATGCTCTGGTGTTTTGTACGAAATTTTGTAAGTGCAATTCTGTGTTTAAGTGGCATAGTAATATTCTCAGAAAAAGAAAACGACACATGCAAATCCTTATACAAAATACAGCTTGACATTTGGCTTATAATTTCAAAACATTGCTGTATATAATGGTCACACAATCTTTGTCTACACAAAGTGATAAAATAAAGCTCATTCGCTACAAACTGTTCTGTCCAATCCCTAGACTATTAATTAGAATTGTAATTAGGCTTGCCCAATTTATTACACGATTATTGCTTAGAGTTGCATTGTTAATGTAATGATTATACATTTCTTTCACCAGTGCACATGCCTTACCGCTAACAATTTTCCTGTTGATGAGCATTGGAAAACGTCCTAGTTCCCCATAGACCATTTCATTACTGGTACAGTTTGGAACTTTGTGTAACCAGGCGTTGATCTAATGTTGTTCTAATGTTGGCCCAGTGTCATAGACGATGACCCATCAAGAGGGGGGGGTCAGAAACTTCAAAAACTAAAAATACACTACACACTAGTTCTAATTTCCAAAAAACATCGATATTTCACACTATCACTTGTGTGGTTCGTCAACCCTCGAGTTTATTGTATGAGACGACTTAATAAATCATTTTTAAATTTAGGTCTCTTAATGAGTTTTGAATGATTGAATGATTGATTTCACCTTAAAAATCGATGCCCGCACTAAAAGAAATGTACAAATAACCGTAGACGACCCATAACATAGGTTTTCAAATAAAGCAAAAAGAGCTAACTAAGACATTTATGATGATTTTATTATTTGACATTCAAGGCACTCGAGGCACGTTTTGAGTGTTAACCCTTACAGTGCGGAGATCGACTTTAGTCCACAGAATCTGACGTCTGTAGACGTCAGATTCTGACTACTAAAGTCGATCCCCGCACTGTAAGTGTGAAAATATTTATAATGGTCGTAGACCCATAACATAGGTATTCAAATGAATCGTGACGAGCTAACTAAGCCATTTATAATGATTTCAAATTGAAAAAAAAACTTTGGTCTCGATGACGTATCCAAAAATATTTTAGCGTTTTAAGGATTTAATACTGATATTGTAACTGAGAAGAATGTTTTTCAATCGAACACCCATAAAAATTCTGGATCTGGAACCCTAGCACTGGAAGGGTTCATGCTACGTGACCTTGAATCTGAGTTGACATTTGATGAAGACGTCTGTATTTCACAAGACCAAACTCAGGTAATATAGTGTCTTATTAAAAGCGGGTCTAGGACATGTAGAATGCAGGACAAAACACAATCAATAGCTAATCTACAGGAGCCAGGCCAAGATTCCATTCGCGTGCACGATGGCAGACATTCCCTGATTTGGAATGCCCCAATCTGGATCAGGATTCAGGAATGTCCTACTCCAAAACTGAGAAGCCATGATTTCACCTCCTTAGTCTAACTGAGGAGACATGATTTCACCCCCTTAGTCTAACTGAGAAGCCATGATTTCACCCCCTTAGTCTAACTGAGAAGCCATGATTTCACCTCCTTAGTCTAACTGAGAAGCCATGATTTCACCTCCTTAGTCTAACTGAGAAGCCATGATTTCACCTCCTTAGTCTAACTGAGAAGCCATGATTTCACCTCCTTAGTCTAACTGAGAAGCCATGATTTCACCTCCTTAGTCTAAATGAGAAGCCATGATTTCACCTCCTTAGTCTAACTGAGAAGCCATGATTTCACCTCCTTAGTCTAACCCTTGAACTCTTATCCTGCTAAGATATCTTTTTACAATTTTCACTCACTTTAAGTTGTGTCTCGCTACCGCGATCCACAACTCCAAGTGGGCGGAAATTACCCATATTTGTTTACTTTGAGATGTTTAGCCACGAATTTCATTCCCAATAAAAGTGATTTAACCTTTTCAATCCTGAATTTACCATAGCCATATTCATCCACTACAAGCCGCGAATTGCTGCCGCAATTCTCGACTTGTAATGGATGAAGATGACATGATGTAGTTTAAAAATTAAAGAAATTTACCACGTATTGGTAAACCAGTTTCATAGAAATTTTAAAAGCGATTATTGTCGTACTTAAAGGGTTAAATCCATTCGGCGCGTTAATGCATCACAGTAATTTCCACCCACTGGATGTTGTGGGTCGCTATAGCGAGACGCAACTTTAAATGGGTTAAAATTTATATTTTAGGGGTTTTGTCAAGTTAAAATAAATCCGGAAATCGGAAAAAAAAACTTGGAAGTGTGTGGGTGGGTCAAGCCCCAACTCGTTTTTTTGGGGGGAGGGGTGGGATTTTATGTTTTTTTGTGTTTTTTTGTACAACCCCCCCCCCAAAAAAATGGATGGATGGGTTTTGTTTTGGTACGGCCAATCCGAGTTTTTCTCTGATTATTTAGATTTTTTATCCCCCGCCCACGAAGTAGGGGCGGGGGATATTGTCATCACCATGTCTGGCCGTGCGTCTGCCCGTCCGTGTTTCGTTTCCGGACGATATCTCTGAAACCGTTAGCCGGATTTCGTTCATACTGCATACACACATCCCTTAGGGGGTGTAGATGTGCCTTTTGAGGGTTATGACCTTTGACCTAGTTTTTGACCTTTGATTTTGAGACGATTATTTACTTTAATTGATTGCGGATGATAGGTTCAGTTTCCGGACAATATCTCGTGAAGTGTTTGCTTTTTTGTTTTCATACTGCATTCACACATCCCTCATGTGCCTTTTGGAGGTTATGACCTTTGACCTAATTGTTGACCTTCAATTTTGAGGCCATTATTGTCTTTAATTGATGGCAGACGATAAGTTCATTTTCCGGACGATAGCTCGAAAAGCGTTTGCTGGATTGTTTTCGTATTGCCACACACATCCCTTAGGGGGTGTAGATGTGCCTTATGGGGGTTTGTGAACTTTGACCTATTTTTAAAGTCATTATTGACTTTAAATAATGACGGGGAATATCGTTAGCGTCAGCGCTCTTGTTTTAACTTGACAAAACCCCTTAAGGGTTTTAATGCTCCACATATTTAATATATAATTATTTGAATGAAAAATGGTAGGGTGTAATCCGTCACAATTCAGACGTTCTGATCTTTCATTTAAGACATTATGCATGGTATTTCATACCCCCCCCCCCCCCCCACGTAGACACTGCTAGGCCGCGTGCTGCAGTGTGCAGATGGACTGACGTCACAATTACCCCACTCTCTTTTTCGTAATAAGCTTGTGATTGGCCAGTTTAAAACGCTATCCTGCTAAACGCTCTCTGATTGTCTGTCACATATGTGTCAACCGGCGGCTGAAAACTAGGTCGGTTAATGGTGGGGTGTTTCTCGGGCACAATTTGATATGCCTCGTTTCAGTCTGTGGTCGGAGACAGAACATTGAGAATGAGTGAAGGTATTTAATAATATCACACCATTTTTATTCCCCCCGAGTTGGGAATTTTTCCGAAAGATGGTGACTGATCTTGCTTCACCTATTTTAAAAGGCTTATTCCACAAGCGCGGTGCGGCAACCACGAACGATGAATGGCCGTAATTTCTTATTTTCATTTCACATAATTTTATTTACTATTCAAACTAAACTAATAGTCTAATGTAGGTATATTGTTGGGCGATTTTCGTAGACAATGGATTAACATTATAGCCACATTTGGTTAATGCCAGTGCAATCATCAACTTGAATCGGCAAATTATGAATTGTGGATGAATTATGGATGTATATATATATATGTAAATATATATGGATTTAATGTGTGTATATGGCTTATGTATTCATGTACGTGTTTGTATATAATGTGACGGCACTCACCCACTCCACTCTAATCTATCTACCGGGTGCCGATTAACCCGTTCGCACACTGCCCGAGCGGTCAAAAGGATGGGTGCGCGAACGGTCACATAATAAGACTTATATGACCCTTGGTCAACTACTCTCCTCTATACTCTGATCCAAATAAAATAAGTAGAAATGACTCTCAGTTAAACAATGAAAAGTTTACTGAGAGTGAAAATCAGGTTCTGACACCACATGTCATTTGACATCAATTAAAAATACGCAACTTAAATATGTCCAAAACGCCTAGTAATTAAAGAGAAAACGCTTCAAACGGTTCAGAAAACGCTTTAAAACTAATGAGCGAAAATGATCCGAATATATTAAAAGCATATACAAGAATAAAAACTACTTCTCAGTTAATATAACTTTATTATATACACAAAAAGAACATGCTACAACTATAATAACAGAATTCTCTCACAGGAGAAATACATTCTCATTATTTGCATATCATACATTCTGTGTACAATATCACAACTGAAGTGGCTTCATATAAAACTACACAATATAGCACACTGCCAGTGATTAAATACTCTCAACTTTAAAACAGAATAACTTTGTAAACTGAATTACATCTTTAACTATTGTACACCCAATATAAATGTTATGGTAAATATCAACTAAATGTACGGGGCTGTAAACTATGGCTCCAACCAATCTAGGAAATAACCCGATCTAACCTGGAGGAAGTTATTCACCAATTCTCCCAACCCACTCGCAACATGCCGAATCCTGCTGTCAAACAAAGTTTAATTTGTTTAGCAAAGGGCTAGATTCCATTTATTGGCTATTCCTAAAGCAGAGAGACTTCACTGACTAATACACAGCCGACAACCAAGCCCAGTCCCACTGAACTACTTATATCAAACTAATGTGAAACGCGATATTAAATATACCTAATATTTAATACCACCTCACGTAAAACTGCCAATTTAAATTAACATACACATTTAGTAGTGAGGTTATCTCAAAATAACCAAATAGAATTATTGCTGGCAACACACATCACAGAAATGGCATCACACGTAAATGGTGAGTCACGTCACACACCAAACTTAAAATACTACATGGTAATTAATCTGTATGCCCAAGGGTTTCACAAAAACATCATTGGGTCCCACCTCCACCCACTGTCTGGGAATCACTTTTCACATTTCGGCATAGAAACACTAGAAACACTATTATGGCCTGACGAATTATTTATCAGGTTAACACAAAGGAGACAATAAAGGCTTATTATGGCCACGGACTAGCAGGTATTCCTAACAAGCAGTACACTAGTATCTTCATAAACAAGCACTACACTTGTATCTTCGACTTCATAGACAAGCAGTATACTTGTATCTTTGACTTCATAGACAAGCAGTATACTTGTATCTTCGACTTCATAGACAAGCAGTATACTTGTATCTTCGACTTCATAAAAGCAGTGGGCTTGCATCTTCATAGAGGGGATATACTATTAAACATCACTGTCATATCATCACTTTCTGGCATCGCTTTGTAGTCAACTTCACACTTCTTCACTTCCCTAATTCATCATTGCCAACCCTAGCTGGCGTCTTCATATTGAGAGGGGTCATCATTGTCCAACCCTAGCTGGCGTCTTCATATATAGAGAGGTCATCATTGTCCAACCTAACATCTGGCGTCCTTTTATTGAGAGAGGTCATCATTGTCCAACCTAACAGCTGGCGTCTTCATATTGAGAGAGGTAGAGAGATCTTCAATGGGAGCTAACTGCCCAGAACAAGCCTGGCTCGCTTACATTTATACACTGGCTCACTGGACGTGACGTCATCACCAAAATATTCACCCTAACTTGCTAGATACTGACAACTAATAATATTCACTAATCTAGTATCGTTTGATATCATATGAAACACCCAAAAATGTATTCACAACCGAAAAATAACACTTCGTTATCAAAATAACTCCACATTCTGTAATGCCTAGATCTAGCAAAATGGACATTTTTGACCCGACCTACCCACCTATCACAACAAAATATGAAACATTCTCTAACAGTTAAATTACATCACTTATATCATTATCGTATACAAGAATAAAAACTACTCCTCAGTTAATACTTTATTATATACACAAAAAGAACATGCTACAACTATAATCACAGAATTCTTCCACAGGAGAAATACACTCTCATTATTTACATATCATACATTCTGTGTACAATATAACAACTGAAGTGGCTTCATATAAAACTACACAACTTAGCACACTGCCAGTGATAAAAAACTCTCAACTTTGAAACAGAATAACTTTGTATAATCAATTACATCTCCAACTATTGTACAGCCAATATAAATGTTATGGTAAATATCAACTAAATGTACGGGGCTGTAAAATATGGCTTCAACCGATCTAGGAAATAACCCGATCTAACCTGGAGGAAGTTATTCACCAATTCTCTCAACCCACTCGCAACATGGCGAATCCTGCTGTCAAACAAAGTTTAATTTGCTTAGCAAAGGGCTAGATTCCATTTATTGGCTATTCCTAAAGCATAGAGACTTTACTGACTAATACACAGCTGACAACCAAGCCCAGTCCCACTGAGCTACTTATATCAAACTAATGTGAAACGCGATATTAAATATACCTAATATTTAATATCACCTCACGTAAAACTGCCAATTTAAATTAACATACACATTTAGTAGTGAGGTTAATTCTCAAAATAACCAAATAGAATTATTGCTGGCAACACACATCACAGGAATGGCATCACACGTAAATGGTGAGTCACGTCACACACCAAACTTAAAATACTACAGGATAATTAATCTGTATGTCCAAGGGTTTCACAAAAACATCATTGGGTCCCGCCCAGTGTCATAACCCACACAGATTATTGACCTAAATTCGTGAGTAATACCCAGTCAATAAAAACATAAATCAATACAATACAATACAATACATTAAAATACAATACAATACAAAAAAATTATTTAATATTCAGCAAAATGTTACGTAAATTTTGCTTCATTTAAAGCAGCAAACACAGATCGAAAAAACATTGTAGCTCCGCGTTATATTACCAATTTTACTCGGTTATGGATAAGGTAAATTATAATTATATATTATTATGTTGACTAAGTCTATCAGAGTTTAAAATGAAATTTTGTGTGGCTCTGAAAAGGAGAATATTTTCTTCCGAAGATAAATCTTTGTATCATAAAAGTAAAATTTTAATATATGCATCTTTGTCTAAAATTGGAAATGTAGCCGGATGTAGAGTAGGAGCGATGATATTTCTAATTGCAACCAGTAGTCTCTCTCGTTGAGCAGAATAGAGGGGCAGTCCAGGAGATAATGAGGAACAGTCTCATGTGTTACGCCACAAGAGCATCTAGGAGATTCAACAAAGCCGAAGGGAAAGAGATGAGCAGATAACTGTGACATTTCGAGACGCAGACGAGTGTGCCAGATGGAAGCTGCTTGTAAACCTGAATAATAATGAGGTGGTGGGCGTTTATAACCATATTTGTCCTTTATGCGTCGCTTAAAGAGAGATAACGAATCTAAGTTTCGAATACTGTAATCGAAACTGTTCCAGTACCTAATAGATGAAAGAAAAAAAAAAATTAAATAGGAAGTTCTACAACGTGGCACCCTGATGTTATTAGCGCTTCTTGTAGCATATCTAGTTGAGCTAGCTGTTGGTTGACAAATTTGGGAAAAATACAATGGTGATAGCCCATGAACGATCTTAAACATATAAATTAGTTTATGCCACTTCCTTCTTTTAAAAAGGGGTTCCCAGACAAGTTATAATAAGAGTTTTCCGGAGCTAGTCTGCCTCATCCCACCAGTACATATCCGAGCAGCCTCCATCTGCACACCCTCAAGTCTGTCTGCTAAATATTTAGGACAGTTGTCATATATTACGTCTGCATATTCTATTATGGGTCTAGTACGGTTAATAAATAGTCGTTCAAGTGCTTTCCGGGGTAGAGTATATTTCAGGCATCTCATTATGTTTACAATTTTCCCTGCCTTACCAAGTATGTAATTTATATGGTTTTCCCATGTTAAAGATTTATTTATTACTAATCCGAGATGACAGTGCTGGTTTACTTCTTCGAGTATAACTCCATTAATAGTTAGATGTGGGTGATGTAATAGTTTACGCTTTCTAGTCAGTGTCAAGGCTAAGGTTTTTAAAGCATTGAATATCATAAGCCATTGGATAGACCAGTTAAGTAAGGATTTGAGATCAGAATTTATCCTAGTCTCTGACACAGCCGGACTTGAGTCTACAATTTCTATGAGGCAAGCATCGTCAGCATATAATCTAATAGCACATGTTTATAAGTTTATAAGTTTATAACCATGTCGCCCAAGTGCACAAGAAAGAGTAGGGGTCCTAAAATAGATCCCTGTGGTACACCAGCGTCCACAGGGATGGTCTCCAAATGGTGACCATCAAGCACAACGCATTGTACTCGCTGATGAAGATATGATGAGATTTAGGTAAATTTTCAGAAACTTCTTTCCGCTTTAGTTTAAATAGAACACCTTTATGCCATACCTTATCAAATGCCTTTGATAAATCTAGGAAAACAATTCTCACATCTTCACCATCATCTAAGGCCTCGGTTAACTTTTGCGTAATGGATGATAGCTGAGAAACAGTACCGTCACCAGAGTGGAAACCAGAATTGTGTGGGTTTAATAACTTATTTTCCATCAGGAAAGAATACATGTTATTGTAAACAAGCCTTTCGAAAATTTTAGAAACATTACAAAGAAGGGATACCAGTCTATAATTACATTGATTTTGGGCATTATTTTTCTTGTGCACAGGGACGACATTGCTAGTTTTCCAATCGCTGGGAAACACGCCAGCTTCTAAAGTTTACAAAGTGGCTTAGCCAAAACATCTGTGGTATTTTTTAACAAAAAAATACTAATGCCATCAGGACCAGTTGCCTTATTTACATTAAGTGATTTTAAAATCTTCTCAACTTCTGGTATTGAAAAGGACATATAAGATAATCTTGCATGCGTCTCGTATTCAAAGGGTGGTAAAAGGATTGTTTTCCGCTTCGGGTGGTTGTGTACACTGACTGGTGGTTGTGTACACTGACTGGTAAAGTATACGTTAAAAATGGCAGCTTTCACACGTGGGTCAGTAAGAGAGACGCCATTTTCAATCAATGCATGGTGGTATAGAGGTGCACACTTTATCACCAGTTACCTGACGGACAGTTTTCCACCACTTACGATTAGGCATGTCAGAGCTGCTCAAGTCCTCCCCCAGGCTTGTATAGTAGTTGAGACGCAGTGTTCTGTTGAGGGCAACCACCTGATTACGAACAATTTTGAAGGTATTGAGGTGTGCATCAGATCGTGACCGTCTGTACGCCTCCACAGAACATTGCGTCTCCTAATCAGCCTTTGAAGGTCACCGTTTACCCATGGTTTCTCTCTAGCGCGAACTGTCACAGTGGTGGGTAAGTTCATTAATTATTTTAGTGACAGTTGTGCTATTTGTTGGCTCAAAGTGAAATGTCGCAGTTGTGTAGATAGACCTAATAGAATCATAATGGCTGCTGTGTTTTGTAGGTCAATCTTTCACATTGTGTAGAAGGCCTATAAACGCTCATATAAAAACACATTTATGGACATTGATCGTTGACAAGTGTACTATTTTGTGTGATAAGAAGGGTCTGGCACTTGCTGACCATAAATAACACGTATTGATGTAGTGAATCAATATGAGGCTGTGGACTGCATGGCTTGCCATATCGACCACCTTACAGTGGTCGAGTGGTGACCCTACACGTCACCTCTAGCACGACAGGCAACGTTGGCCCAATGCTGGGGCAGTGGTGGCCCACTGTTCACAATGCTTGTACAGCACTGCAGTAACACGCAAACACGAAACGTTGACCCAAATATTGGGTTAATGCTGGTACACCGTATTCGACGTTAGCCAACAATAAAGCAACATTGGGTCAAAGTTGTGAAAACATAACTTGGGCACAGTGAAAAGGTGATCCAATGTTGTTTTATAGCGGGGCCACCGTCTATGACGCTGGCCCAGCTTTGAATGACCACTGTATCCGCATCAGTTCACACTGCACCCTGCCATAAAGCACTCCTTGGAAATATAGTAGGCATTCACTCAAACACAGCAATCACGACACGTTGAAACGATGATGTTTTAATGTTGGGCCAGCGTCGCAGACGTTGGGCCAACATTAAAACATCATCGTTTCAACGTGTCGTGTTTGCCGGGAAGTGTTTCATTAATAGTAATTTATTTAGGCAGCTTGTGCAAACACAAAAAACAGTACAATACATTGTCAAAAAAACACATTTGAAACGAAATAAAACAGTTCAAGTTGAGATAGCCATATGAGACTTCCGAATTAAAAAAGCTTTAAAAACAAAATTTGCAAGGTTACATAATATTGGGTCACATTTAAGAGGTTTACCCAATATACCCCTCCCCCCACCATAAAACATTGCGTTTTAATGCTGGCCCAGCACTAAGGCCACTGTTTTTTATTTCTCTGTTTTAGATCAGAGAAAATCCAAAATCTAATGAGGGAGGGCGGTAAAAAAACATTTAGGAAAAAACAACATTGAACCTATTTTTGGAAAAGTTAATGAGGGAGACCAAATAAAAAAAACATTGGACAAATTGCTGGGAAAGTTAGTGAGGGGGGACAAAATAAAAAAACTTTTTGACATATAAATGTCATATAAATAAAGTTAATGAGGGCAACGAAAAAACAAGCAAAACAAAAACATAACTGGGAAAATGTTTTTTTTTCTCCCGAAATTAACTGTTTTTTCGGAAATCGGCAACAATCCAATGCGCACGATGGGCAGAAAAAACCACATGTTTTTTTGGTAATGCGCGGCCTAAATCTAATGCGCGCGCTCATCTAAAACAGAGAAAAAAACATAGTGATCTAAACCCCACCCAGTGTGGCCAGTGTGGTGGGTGGTGTAGCTGTAGCCCCCACTCTGGCCCCCACCATAAGTGACCCTAAATGTCATTCTGACCTCAGAGATTTGCAGGAGTGGTTGACCTGAGCGACATGTATGTGTGGCGAATGACTGTGCCCGCACAAAAAACGTGTACTATTTCTTTGAACGTTCATGTCTAATTTTTAGCCATAATTAATCAGGTAAAAATGGGTTTATTTTAAACAGTATAAACAGTCACTAACATATAAACATGTTGAGCTCGTTTTCTGCTAGGTCGTTAAAGATTTGTGGATTTTTTTAGGATTTGGTATGGGAGATCGCTCTCAGTGAGCGCCATGTTGAAAAATATTTTTATCCAATTTAAGATGAATTGATCGATCCACGACTCACCCGTCTATTGTGTAGGTCTGTGCAGGGCTACGTACATCGAACCTGCGCTTACTTCCTGTCATACAATCAAGGCTGCCGTACCTCATGCACCCAGCGTGCCATACTGTAGACTGTAGTGTACACACAGCACTCAAGCAAACTATGGCCCGGTAAACAACCATACAAGTACCAACGGGGACCATTTATACATTCAATACCAGAGGTTTTCAATATTATTTAGCCTTTGGAACCAATTAAACGGGTTTTTTTACATGTATACCTCCAACAAATGCATGATTTAATAGTTTAATCTCGCTCTTTTTATGTCAAAAACGCTGGTTGATTTGATGAATTAACCATCTCAGGCTGTCTCCGTTAGGTTCATAATGGGTTCATCCGGGATGTTTATGATTATTATGTGAGAGGACAGAGAGGATGTGCCGCATTTAGACGGGAGAAGATAAAAAAGGTATAGAAACAAAGGCTGAGACAGGTAGCAGCTAGGTCGACTTTGCACGAGACGTTAATCCAATGTTGGGATACTTTTGCAATTGCTATTTTGCCGAACTTTTTCTTTTTGTGTTTTCCGAAGGGAAACATTTTATCGATTTTAGGCCAAGTATGTTTTTTTTTCTGTTTAGATGAGCGCGCGCATTAGAATTGGGCCGCGCATTAGGACTACCAAAAAACATGTTTGTTTCTGCCCAGCACGTCGCCCTCGTTAATGTTTTTTTAAATAGGTCCAAAGTGTTTTTATTTCGTCACCCTCATTTAGGCCTACTTCTCCGGAAATTTGTCCAATGTTTTTTTATTTTGTCGCCCTCATTAACTTTCCCACAAATAGGTTCAATATTTGTTTTTTTCTTAAAGCCTAAGTGCGAAAGAATGATCAAAAATAGTTTCGTGAC
Source organism: Flabesymbios commensalis (assembly GCA_964017125.1). NCBI lineage: Eukaryota > Metazoa > Annelida > Polychaeta > Terebellida > Flabelligeridae > Flabesymbios > Flabesymbios commensalis. Next base: position 2,865,020 of record OZ024905.1, read on the forward strand.
GTAGCCTCCCAGCAAACATGCGATGTTGGTGCAACGTTGGTTTACTGTGGGCCAACGTCGTAGACGGTGGGCCAGCAGTAAACCAGCGTTGGGCCAATGTCTTATGTTTGATGGGCTATCTCACATTTGGATCTAGAGATATAAGTTCAGGGAGTTATGATGCGTTATATAAACAAAAATTGTTGACGTTTATTTTACATTTTTTTTATGCTCTAATGTAGCTGCCAATTTTGATGTAGGCCTAGGGGCCTACACTCCAACATCTAGGCCTACACTACCTTGTTCAGTTAAATATGCAAATTAGGCGCATTTGCGTAAAATCCTGTTCAAACTATATATTAGAAACTAGACACTCTCCAGCAGCTATGCGATCAACAGTTCCAAAATAGCCTTAACCGACTTTTGGTGATTTTGCCAAGGGAAGATGTGTAGAATCAAAAATCTGAATGATGTCAAACTGGAATTATTGAGTATCATCAGCTATTCAAGATGGCGTCCAAGATGGCCGCGGTATTGTCATACTTTGGGATTGTGTAAATTGGTTACTTTCTGGTCAATTTTCTTTTGCAATACACCACTTCAACTTGTTTGGTGATCATTAAATGCATACAGACCATTTGCGGCATTTAAAAAAAAATTTTAACTCTTCTAGCCCAAGAAGCTTTTAGTGAACACCACTGAATTTGCAATTGACAAAATTATTATTTAGGCCCATTAATCATTTATGTGCAATAGCTGGTATAATGTTACGCTAATTGGTCAATTAATTTGTGTTTTTGTTAATCAAGATAGCGTCCTAGATAGCCACCAGCTTTTAGTCAGATTTAGGAAATTGTCCAAATTTGTTGATTTTATCTTAACTTTAGTTCATCATTCCAACTAATTCTATGGTCAGTGATTTTATCTAGACCACTCCCAGAGACTGCTCTGCAGCATTTTAACATTTGAGCGGAAAGTTCTGATGTCGGAACCTCTAGCAATTTGACCATAATTATAATGCAGTCTGATGACAATCTATCTTTGACAGTCGATTTAATATCATGAACTTAGCAATAACCAATTAGCATCAAATATGCAAATTACAATCCGATACCAAACTTCTTGTCATAAGCTTTAACGCGTAAATTAACATTATCAGAATGTGATTTGTGGTGCTATACTGTCAACCAACAATACAATTAAATCGCAGTCACGAATTAGCGTCAGACATATGTAAATTATTTTCTGACTGATCTTGAAATGAAGATATTACACCCTCTACGTACCGCAGCAGATAAAGGGTTAAACTATCTCATTTTGGGACTCATTGTTTTCGTGTCAAATGATCAATTTCATAGTGCAAGAGCATTAGGGTTGAACCTGGAATAAAATTGCAGAAAGCTGATTTTTTCAGGAATGATACATGGACATCTCCCCAGACGAATTCCGAAGAGGCCCCGGAAATCCCCCTTGTGCATTTTTTTTAATTCAAGATGGCCGCCACCATGTAACGCCATTTTCGAAAAAACAGGGGTATGCCATAATTCCTCACTTTTGCAGTTAGAAAAAAATACTTAGGTGTCTCTACTTATGTTTGAGGGCACAGAGAGTTCATCCAGATCATCAGAAATGATATCAGTACTTTTCTCAATACCAACAATCCAAAATGGCCGCCATATTGCTATACTGAGTATGTTGAGCGATCTCTTAAAAAACGAAAATATGAGGTAACTATCTCGTTGTCGGGCCTAAAATGTATTTTTTGTCTAAACCCATGGGAGTCTAGCACTTATTTAGATCCCCAATATTTTATTATATTGAATTTATCGACATAAATCCCACATAGTTTAATGTTATGTAACACCATATAACGTCATTTTCCCTTCAAAAAAAGCAGGAGTATACCCCAATTCCTCACTTTTGCAGTTAAAAAAAATATTTTGGTGCCTCTACATATGTCTTAAGGCACAAAAAGCTCATCAACAGGATCAGAAATGATATCATTCCTTTTCTTATCTCCACAAATCCAAGATGGCGACCATTATGTGAAGCGTTCTCCCCTCAGAAAATCACTTACATGTCATAAACATCATGTTGTTGAAACTTTTTTTTCAGAGCCATGGAATCTAGAATATATTTCCATCACCAATTTTTTTAATAAAATGTGCTTATCAACACAAAATCCAACATGGCTGCCATATTGGTTAGCTCTTTTAGCGCAGGTGCCACGATTAAGCGATGTCCAGCTGCTTTTTCATATGGGAATATAGATATTGATTTATCAAATTTACAAAATATCATATGTCAGAAATCATTGATTAAAAATTGTAACATGTCTCATTTTTAAATATAAGGGTATTTTTCATTCATTTGAAGCTTGAGATAGCGTAAGAAATTCCAGTTTCAAACCCAGTGACCAGGTGACTAATTCCAATGTAGGTATTTTATGTAGTAGGCCTATATATAATGTTTTTCGATTTTGGTTAAGTATTAGTTGTGATTATTCTAGGATATGAATATTAGCTAATTTTGTGTGAATGTACATAATAACAGAGCTAAGTACAATATTACACCAGATTGAACACGTGTCCTACGAGACTGTTGGTTATTTACATGTACTACTAAATAAGAAAATGTTTTAAATCACATCATTTTACTGGCAGAGTTTGGCCATCTATAGGCCTACGTAATTTGGTCAATTTCCTGAAAATGGTAATGAATACCTTGGATTATAGATTAGAATATTCAGATATTTTATTTGAATGTTAGTGTATTACGTGATAAATATATGACATTGTATGATACTGCAATGTGATATTACATTGAAATGTCAGAATATGACAGCAAATTAGAAGATGTGACAGTTTAACGTCAGGATATAATAGTTTTATGTCAGGATATATGAATATGATATCAGGATATGACACTTTAATATCATGATATGTAATATAATGTCAAAACATTGGTGTTTAATATAGCAAAATCACGTTATGATGGCTCAGTACAGCTTTATAAAGGCAGTATATAGTGGCTAAACATCACGTTGCTGTATTAAAATGAAAAGATATTGCATCATATTATCACGAAAAGCATTACAATTTCGTGATATATCATTTTAACATCACTATGACATTTTAATGTTAAGATATGACATTTGAATATTAGGATATGGTACTTGAATATTATGATGTGACTTTATACATTGATGAAATGACTCATTAAGGTCACAATATAGCATTGTAATGTGATGATGTGTCATTATAAAGACAAACATGCTTTTAATATCGAATATTGTGTAATAGACTTGTCGGATTATGACATTAAAATATGAAAAACATAAAAAACAGTTCGAAGTGAGGATCTGGCATTTATGCCAGGATATTAGATTGTAATTTATCAGAATATGACACTTTAACGCCATGAGATGGTATTATAATGTCCAAATTTTGTCCTTTTATATCACACAATAAGATTTGAATGTCAAGATATTCCATTTTTTATGATAGGATATGACATTATCAAATCAAGATATGGCGGGCTTGGCGGCATTCTAATGTGCCATTATAATGACTGAATATGACACTACAATATCTTAATGTGACCATAGAATGTCAGGATATGTCACTTTAAAGTCTGGATATGACATTTTAATGTCAGGATATTATATTGTCATGTCAAGGTATACCATTTCAATAACATTATATTGAGAGACGCACGTTAGCATATGGTAATACAGAATCGACATAAAACATTCCAATATCAGGATGGCACATGTCGGTTCAACATATATATCGCAATATAATTCAGTAAGTGAAGGCCTTTACATTGCTCAAATACCGGTACTCCAAAATTGCCAGCAACAAAAGCACTTCGGAAGATTCAATAAAATGGAAAGTAAGATAGCGTTAAGACACACGCCCTGTGCACAGCATGTGGCCTTGCCCTCTCTTACTTTCATTTCCTTTTACACTAAAATGTCATATTGTGATGTTAATATGCTATATCATGATATTATAATAATATCGTGACAATACACTAAAAGATCCTGTCACTTTAATACCATACCGTGATGCTTAACCACCATATCCTGCATTTATAAAGCTGTATCCAGACATCATAACGTCATTTTACTATAATAATAAGCAATATTTGGACATTACAAAACCATATCATGACGTTAATGTTTCTTGTCCTCATATTATCGTGACATAAAAAGATCATATCCTGACGATAAACTGTGACATCAATTAATTTAATGTCATATTCCGATATTCTGATGTAAAATCATCTCATTACAACACCATACAATGCCATAACTTCATTACGAAATATATATATATATATATATCCTAATATTCAAAATGTAATATCTTGATATTTAAATGATATATTTCATGATATTAAACATATTGACATTTGCAGATCATGGACAAAAGTAAGTATTTAAAAGAGCATTGTTACAGGACGATTATTAAAGATGTCATGTACATGTAACATGTGATGTGCAAGTCCTTATCTTGTAATTGATTTTTGCTAGAAATCCTCCCTTCAACGTCACCTACTGCCCCAGCCAACACGGGGCATGAATCCAATTCTGTTTATTTTTTGGGCCAGCGTCGAAGACGGTCATCCAATATTAAAACAACATTGGATGAATGCCTCGTGTTTAAACTCCATTATGATACAGAGCATATTTTGCTGTACAGGAGGGTGTGGAATCTACAGTCTGGGAACGGATTTTATATCATGGTCTTTTGTAACCAAGGCAAACTGAAAGAGCAGTCGCTCCAGAAAGAGTTCTAAAAAGAGTGAGTTGCGGGTGCAGAGTGGCTTGTTCAAAGGGTGGGGGGATCTCACAAATCTAGACTATATTGTACAACGATGTGCTCTTTTTGTATTGGCCAAACATGTAGAAACTGTGACAGTTCGGATGATTGAAACGCAATAATTTCATTATTTAGCGAAGATTAATTTGTTAACTTGACAAATCTCAATCTAGATTTCTAGTGGGAAAGCAGTTCGAAAACACTCCAAAGCGTCACCCACCATGGTAGAATTAACTATAACTACCATGTGGGATTCATGTCGATAAACACAATATAATAAAATATGGTCATCTAAATAAGTTCCAGACTCCATGGGTTCGGCTAAAAAAGATTTTAGTCTCAACAACGAGATAGTTATCGCATATTTTCGGGTTTTTTGAGAGATCGCTGAACAAAATATTATGGCGGCCATCTTGAATTTGTGGTATTAAGAAAAGTACTGATATTATTTCTGATCATCTGGATAACCTCCTTGTACTTTAAAACTTAGGTAGAGACACAAAAATCATTGTTTTAACTTCAAAAGTGGGGGATTGGGGTATACCCCTTTTTTTAAAAAAAATGGCGTTACCTGGTGTTATTTTGAATTAACTACTATGTGGGATTTATGTTGATAACTTCAATATAATAAAATAATGGTGATCTAAATAAGTGCTAGATTCCATGGGTTTGGCCAAAAAATACATTTTAGGTTTAACAACGAGATAGATATCTTATATTTTTGTGTTTTTTAGGAGGTCGCTTAACATAATCAGAACAATATGGCGGCCATTTTGGATTTTTGGTATTGAGAAAAGTGCTGATATCATTTCTGATTATCTGGATCAACTCTTTGTGCCTTAGAACATAAGTAAAGACACCAAATTTTTTTTTTCAAACTACAAAGGTGAGGAATTAGGGTATACCCCTGTTTTTTCGAAAATGGCGTTACATGGTGGCGGCCATCTTGAATTAAAAAAAATGCACAAGGGGGATTTTTGGGGCCTCCGCGGAACTCGCCTGTGGAGATGTCCAGGTATCATTCCTGAAAAAATCAGCTTTCTGCAATTTTATTCCAGGTTCCTGTGTTTTTTTCACTTATGCTCTTGCACTATTAGAATTAAATAGATTTTAGAAATCAATCAAAGTTAATTAGCAGATATCACACTAACATCATTTTACAAAGCAATCATTTAAAACATAATTAATTGGTTTTATGTTCAGCAGTTGACATAAAATGTGTTGTTTTTGTAGGAAGCCATTCCATGTATCACCATCAGTGGTAACAGACAGACAGACAGACAGACAGATATTTTATTGACATAAAGAAAAGTCATTACAGATTTATTTGTTATAAAAATGATAGATTATATGTATAGTTAGAATGTATATGTGTATACAGGTATATATAGGTTAAATGGCATTACCATAATAAAACACTGTATATTGCGATAAAATAACAGATAAATGTAAGGTAGAATTGTATCCCTCTGAATGATTTGTGTATTCCACGACACGTATTTTATACGAGTATCACATTTCATAATTATTATCCCATTGAAAGCAATAGGATCATGACATCGTGGAACAATAAAAAAAATATACTCCGATATGGTCGATCATAAAAAGATCATTGTTAACAATGACACAAGACTCCACACCACTAGCAGGGAATTAACTTGTTTTATTGCATATTATTGAAACAACTGCTCTTGTTGAAGACTACGAAGCCCCAGAAGCGAAATTTGCATTATTTAAAAGTCAATATATTGAGCTTACAACTCAATATATTGAGTTCACAACTCGATATATTGACTTTAAAAGTCGATATATTGAGATCACAACTCAATATATTGAGTTTACAACTAAATATATTGAGTTTACAACTCGATATATTGACTTTGAAAGTCAATATATTGAGTTCACAACTTGATATATTGACTTTAAAAGTCAATATATTGGGTTCACAACTCAATATATTGTGTTTACAACTCAATATATTGACTTTAAAATGTCGATATATTGACTTCACAACTCAATACAATGAGTTTACAACTCAATATATTGAGTTTACAACTCGATATATTGACTTTGAAAGTCAATATATTGAGTTAACAACTCAATATATTGAGTATGCAACTCAATATATTGAGTTTACAACTCGATATATTGACTTTGAAAGTCAATATATTGAGCTCACACCTCAATATATTGAGTTGTAAACTCAATATATTGACTTTCACAAAGTCAATATATTGAGTTGTGAACTGAATATATGGACTTTTTGAAGTCAATATATTAAGTGGTAAACTCAATATATTGAGTTGTAAACTCAATATAATGAATTGTAATCTCAATATATTGAGCTGTGAACTCAATATATTGAGTTGTTAACTCAATATATTGACTTTCAAAATCAATATATGGAGCTGTACACTTAATATATTGAGTTGTAAACTCAATATATTGAGTTGTGAACTCAATATATTGACTTTTAAAGTCAATATATTGAGTTCAAAATAATAATAACTATAAAGCAAATGTCGGTTCTGAGGCTTCGTAGAAGACAGACGGAAAAGAGACAGATTATTAATAAAAAAATAAGAACCGGAAGTGTCTGAGATCATGTGACCCATCACGAGCTCCATGTATCACAACCACGAACGGTGACAACGAGAATACATTATTCTGGCGATATTTGCTTCAAAACGGAGTATCACTGGCTCCGGTTACAAATAAAAAAAACACATACAGAGTTTGCTGTGGATTTTCCAGAAAGAGTTTTAAATGCAGGTGAAACTAACATAAAAGATAACGGCGATTTGAAGCCATTGAGATGATAGACAATATTGGGATTCTGTTCTAGATTTTTGCTCACATAATAACTGAATTAATGATTGGAATTTCACTAGGAAATTATGTGATTTTACCGTGCTGTGCATGCACCTATTCTATTCAAAATTGGTGTATCACTCTAACACAATCCATCATATTATGTACTTGCCACGGAACTGACTTAAACTGACTTAAATTACTATTTAATGAATTAAATAGCTGAAGAATGTTTTCACTTGCTGTACTGGGGTATCCACAAAAACACATCAATATAAAACATCAAGTAATCATAAAATCAGTTAGATAGACTACCGGATTCATTCAGGTTATTATAACATGTATTATATTTATGTGTCATAAAATATATGGCTATAAATGTTTGTTGGGGGGATTTTATTTAACCCTTGGCGTAGTGATACAGCTTCAGATGCAATATTATTTCTGTTAAGAAAATGCGAGTGAGAATATTCACCCATAAAACTAATAAATATGTTAAAGATACAATAAGGTATTTAAATCACGTATTGGGCGATGGATATATGTTTAAAGTAACTGACAATACAGAAGCATTTGTTGGTAAAGGTATAGTAAAACATTTCAACAGGAACATAAAATCATTTATGGATTTTGATGACATATAATTTTTCGTCGTTTTGGACTTGCTAATGATTTTTTCAAATTGATCAGATAGACAGGTGGCGAATGAATCTCACGTAAGGAGAGATGGCCTTCTTTACCCGAAATAGAATAGAGGGTCAACGACTATCACCAGGTAGTTCCTAAATGGGGGACACTAACAGCCCAAACGCATTCAATTTCTACGTGGTTCGTGTATGAAAACTATAACAAATTAAATTCCGTCGGGAGCAAACTAACAAGTTACTATTCGGAGTTATCAGATAAAAACTCTCGAAAACTAACTTTGCATACCATAATATTGTGTTAATGCTCTATTATTTATATACATAAAACTAGTACAATAAATTCATGTTTATAATATATTTATTTTTTTAACAAGTGTCAGTCTTGAATTTTGTCAAATTTCAACCGTAGATATGAAAATTGTTATTTAAAAAAAAAATGTTTTAAAAAGCTGGCTACAAGTTGAATTCTGTTTATTGGAATGGTATCGATGATATAAAAGTAATAAGCTAGAGTTGACAAAATAGGCGCAGTAGATGACAACTGCTGCCTGACAAATAGGCCTACTTTGGTAAAAAATGGAAATGATCGCCAACTTCAGCATATTTTGCCATATCTCCACTTCTAAGACAGGTATTGCCACCTCAATCTCCATAGTTAATCATAATGCCAAATTGTGTAAGATACCCGTGCGTAATAATACCAAAACTAAAGATTTTCACTCTCTATGCTCTGGTTTTCATTAGGAGACGTATTGCTATCAGGCCATATATCATACTCTCACTGTATATTTAACTGCAATGTATAGCAGTTTATGTCATGTGCGATTTGATAGTGTGAGAAAATACAAATGTCCAATGAACAAGGTGTTCGCCTTAAGGCTCACACCTTATTCACTGGACTAGTGCTATCACTCACATCTTGTATATCTTAGAGCTTACTTATTAATATGCGTTTCTAGCTAGTTGACAGCTTTCAGAGTGAATCTCAGGGAGGTAGACATACAGTAAACAGTAAAGTAAACTGGTATATAAAGCACTGATATAATCTGATAATAGGGATAACGGTGCGACTGTTTTTCCGAAGCCTGGTGGACTGAACCAATGCCATAATTTCCATACTAGTACGATACGAGTGACCTTTATGCATTTTCTCGCACAATAAATACAAAAAAAAATTTATATGGACCTCAAACTATTTTTAAAAACACCGGGATAAACAATACATTTTGAAACTGCACTAAAATATTTTAATTAGAATATTTATTTAACATCTTTTGTGGGCAAATACAATTAGGCTTGTGGAAAAATCATCATAGTGGCAGTAACGAGCTACTTTGTTTTGGATATATGTTACATAAATTATTACAGGTCCAGTGCGTGGCATAGAGCACGAGTGCGGGATTATCCGGACGTGTTCTCAAGTAGGCTAATCACTGCCAGAGTGCGAGAAAAGGGGATAACTGTAAGTCGCGCTGTAAAGCAAATAGCGCGATATTTATTACATTTACACATTCCACGATAAGCCATTCTGTATGCAAATTGTCTCTACGTCATAAGAGATGGTCATGACGTCAAAAGAACCACATCTATTGGAGAAATAAAATGAAATGAAATGAATGGGGTTTAGGCCACATTTGTGCACATATAGGCTAAGCTGGGCCAGGAGAACTAACTGAGGATGGATTTAAAATTCGAATACTGGCGGTCTGAGGACGGGCACGCTACCTATCGGTCACGGGAGCTCCCCACAATATTGAATCTTTACGAGTGAGCGGGGAGGAAACATTTTGTTTCTTTGAAACTTGAATGCCATAGCGGGGGTTTGAACCCGCGATCTCCAACTTTCCAAGCAGGTAGCTTTAAAGCGACTCGATCAGGCTAAAATCATAAAAAAAATCGGTGATTTTATTTTGGCTTCCTTATATGACCATATGATGTAAACATGTCCATAGACTAGAACTGCGAAATCCGAAATAAAATCACAGATTTTTCGATGATTTTAGCCTGATTCTGTCACTTTAACCCTTTAACCGCCTGTGCCGCATATATTCGGGTTTTCATTTTTTATTAGCACACAATGTACCACCTTTTGAACATGTTAAAGATAAAATGTGACATCAATCAGCAATATTTGAAAAAAGTTGACCTCCATTTTGTCAAATCTGAATAATTTTCACTCACTTGAAGTTGTGGATCGCGTCAGCGAGACACAACTTCAAGTGGATGAAAATTCAGATTGAATAATTTGGCGTTCAAAGAGTTAACCAATGCACCAGCGCCCACGCCCTATTGGAGAAGGTATATATGATTGTATCCCGTGATATTTCTGAACAAATCGCTTACGTTTGTTCTAATCAGAAATTACGGCACTATATAGCAGTTGGGACGCGATCCACAACTTCAAGCGAGTGAAAATTATCGCGACGCGCTGTGGGTAAATAGCAGGACTAAAATAAATAATATCGCTGCTGGCGCGATAATTCCCAGTTAACAAAAAACATTTGTATAACGCTTGTACAGAGTTGGATCAAGGTCTGAGACGCTGGGCCGACGTTGTACAAATGTTATACATTTGTTTTGTGTTTACTGGGTCTATCGCGCGATTACGGCGGACTCTGAAAAATTGCCCTTAGGCAGGTACGGGATTGACAAGGAGTCTGAAAAGCAGGCGACAGCGGTGAATTATATGGCATTAAAAAGCTTTCTGTGGGAGCGTGATATAGGCCTAATTATCATCTCCTCTCACACCTGAAATTATCTGTCATCTCACCTGACACAGAGACAAGCTACATTAGCAGTGATTAGGCGGGCTATTAGTAGCCTCAGTGGCTGAAACAGGTTTCAGCCACTGATTAACCGCGTATGAAATCGTGGAATATTTCTTTGGACTGTCATATCGGAAAATATGGCTGGATAATCAGGTCAAAAATAGTTTATAATCAGTAACATTTCATTTTCATGCCCGCATGCTCAGCTCGGAGGTCGCACAGTCATTAAAAAATTGTAGACCTTGGGCCCAAAAAATAAATCAATCCACGGCTAGGGTATTAGATTTATCCCTTCTAACCCTGATCACGAGAATAGTGAAGTGCTTTCGCAATTGTCGACTTGTAGTGGATGAAGATGATTAATTAATTAATTAATTAATTAATTAATTAATTAATTAATTAATTAATTAATTAATTAATTAATTAATTAATTAATTAATTAATTAATTAATTAATTATTTAATTAATTAATTAATTAATTAATTAATTCGTTTGTTTGTTTGTTTGTTTGTTTGTTTGTTTGTTTGTTTGTTTGTTTGTTTGTTTGTTTGTTTGTTTGTTTGTTTGTTTGTTTGTTTGTTTATCTGCTTATTTGCTTATTTACTGACTGACTGACTGACTGGCTGACTGGCTGGCTGGCTGGCTGGCTGGCTGGCTGGCTGGCTGGCTGGCTGGCTGGCTGGCTGGCTGGCTGACTGACTGACTGACTGACTGACTGACTGACTGACTGACTGACTGACTGACTGACTGACTGACTGACTGACTGACTGACTGACTGACTGACTGACTGACTGACTGACTGACTGACTGACTGTCACTCACTCACTCACTCACTCACTCACTCACTCACTCACTCACTCACTCACTCACTCACTCACTCACTCAATCAATCAATCAATCAATCAATCAATCAATCAATCAATCAATCAATCACTCACTCACTCACTCACTCACTCACTCACTCACTCACTCACTCACTCACTCACGCACGCACGCACGCACTCACTCACTCACTCACTCACTCACTCACTCACTCACTCACTCACTCACTCACTCACTCACTCACTCACTCACTCACTCACTCACTCACTCACTCACTCACTCACTTACTCACTGAATCAATCAATCAAACAATCAATCAATCAATCAATCATTTGATAAGAGAAGGGCACAGTGCTTTCTGTCGCAATATCCACGCGACAATCACGAGGATTTCACACAGGCAGTTCGGGCGGCAATATCAGATCCAGGGAGATTGGATATGATCCCCTGTGATCAGTAGGCCTATATACCCAGCAAACAAAAGACCCTGACCAACGTAGCATCGCTATTGTGGTATGGATTGGAAAGATTTAGTGAGTGAGAGAGTGTTCCACGCCTGCAATTCATTTGACAGTGACAATTGCCCATACTGTAGACTATAGTGTACACACAGCACTCAAGCAAACCATGGCCCGGTAAACAACCATACCAGTACCAACGGGGACCATTTATACATTCAATACCAGAGGTTTTCAATATTATTTAGCCTTTGCAACCAATTAAACAAGTTTTTTACATGTATACTGCCAACAAATGCATGATTTAATAGTTTATTCTCGCTCTTTTTATGTCAAAAACGCTGGTTGATTTGATGAATTAACCATCTCTCCGTTAGGTTCATCTGGGACGTTTATGATTATTATGTGAGAGGTTGTGCCGCATTTAGACCTGGAAGATAAAAAAAGGTAGGCCTATACGGACAAAGGCTGAGACAGGTAACAGCTAGGTCGACTTTGCACGAGACGTTTAAATCCAATGTTGGGATACTTTTGCAAAGGCTATATTGCCAAACTTTTTCTTTTTGTGTTTTCCGAAGAGAAAATTTTTTTCGATTTTAGGCCACTAGGCCTAAGTTTTTTCTTTGTTTAGATGAGCGCGCGCATTAGATTCAGGCCGCGCATTACCAAAAAACATGTTTGTTTCTGACCAGCGCGCGCATTGGATTGTTGCCGATTTCTGGATAAAAAATGGTTAATTTTGAGAGATAGGGGGCCTACTTCATTGCAGGATATACAAAAATATTTTTCCAGCTCTATTTTTTTGCTTGTTTTTTCGTCGCCCTCATTAATTTTTTTTTTAAAATAGGTTCAATTTGTTTTTATTTCGTCACCCTCATTTAGGCTACCCTGATGACATCGCAAGGCTCTGACACAGTGACCTCCATTTTTAAATGTAAGAGTTCTAATACAATCAAACGTTTACGCCTGCAGAAAATGGCCTAGTTTTCGTAGGCACTTAAGATATTCGTGCCAATCTCATGGCATCCGAGTTTTTCGGTAGGCAGTTTTGCTAAGTACATGATATTAAATCGACTGTCAAAGATAGATTGTCATCAGACTGCATTATAATTATGGTCAAATTGCTAGAGGTTCCGACATTAGAACTTTCTGCTCAAATGATTAAATGCTGCAGAGCAGTCTCTGGGAGTGGTCTAGATAAAATCACTGACCATAGAATTAGTTGGAATGATGAACTAAAGTTAAGATAAAATCAACAAATGTAGACAATTTCCTAAATTTGACTAAATGCTGGTGGCTATCTAGGACGCTATCTTGATTAACAAAAACACAAATTAATTGACCAATTAGCGTAACATTATATCAGCTATTGCACAGCTACCAATTTATTGCCATTATTGATTAATGGGCCTAAATAATAATTTTGTCAATTACAAATTCAGTGGTGTTCACTAAAAGCCTCTTGGGCTAGAAGAGTTGAAAATTCTTAAAAATTGCTGTTGATCGCATAGCTTCTGGAGAGTGTCTAGTTTCTAATATATAGTTTGAACAGGATTTTACGCAAAGGCGGCTAATTTGCATATTTAACCGAACAAATTAGTGGAGGCCTAGATGTTGGAGTGTAGGCTCCTAGGCCTACATCAAAATTGGCAGCTAGGGGCCTACATTAGAGCATTAAAAAATATGAAAAAAACGTCAACAATAATTTATTCCTGTTTATATAACGCATCATAACTTCCTGAACTTATATCTCTAGATGTGAGATAGCCCATCAAACATACGACATTGACTACGACATTGGCCCACAATAAACCAACGTTGGACCAACATCTCCCTTTTGCTGGGAGGCTGCGTCACGAAACTATTTTTGTTCATTCGTAAAAAATTAGCGTCAGCGTATGTAAATTATTTTCTGACTGATATTGAAATGATGATATTACACCCTCTACGTACCGACTAGCAGATAAAGGGTAAACTATCTCATTTTGGGACTCATTGTTTTCGTGCCAAATGATAAATTTTAGAATTAAATATATTTTAGAAATCAATCAAAGTTAATTAGCAGATATATCACTAACATCATTTCACAAAGCAATCATTAAAACATAATTAATTGTTTTTAACATGGTTTTATGTTCAGCAGTTGACATAAAATGTTTTTTATTTTGTATGAAGCCATTCCATGTATCACCATCAGTGGTAACAGACAGACAGACAGACAGACAGACAGACAGACAGGCAGATATTTTATTGACATAAAGAAAAGTCATTACAGATTTATTTGTTATAAAAATGATAGATTATATGTATAGTTAGAATGTATATATGTATATACAAGATAGGTTGAATGGCATCATCATAATAAAACACTGTATATTGCGATAAAATAACAGATAAATGTAAGGTAGAATTGTATCCCTCTGAATGATTTGTGTATTCCACGACACATATTTTATTCGAGTATCACATTTCATAATTATTATCCTATTGAAATCAATAGGATCATGACATCGTGGACCAATAAAAACAAATATACTCCGATATGGTCGATCATAAAAAGATCATTGTTAACAGTGACACAAGACTCCATACTACGAGCAGGGAATTAACTTGTTTTATTGCATATTATTGAAACAACTGCTCTTGTTGAAGACAGACGGAAAAGTGACAGATTATGAATAAACAAAACAATAACCGGAAATGTCTGAGATCATGTGACCCATCACGAGTTCCATGTATCACAACCACAAACGGTGACAACGAGAATACATTATCTGGCGATATTTGCTTCAAAAACGGAGTATCACTGGCTCCGGTTACAAATAACAAAAACACATACAGAGTTTGCCTGTGGATTTTCCAGAAAGAGTTTTAAATGCAGGTGAAACTAACATAAAAGAAAACGGCGATTGGAAGCCATTGAGATGGTAGACAATATTGGGATCCTCTTCTAGATTTTTGCTCACACAATAACTGAATTAATGATTGGAAGTTTACTAGGAAATTATGTGATTTTACCGTGCTGTGCATGCACCTATTCTATTAAAAATTGGTGTATCACTCTAACACAATCCATCATAATATGTAGTTGCCACGTAACTGACTTTAACTGACTTAAATTACTATTTAATTAATTTAATAGCTGAGCATGCTAAAGAATGTTTTCACTTGCTGTACTGGGGTATCCACAAAAACACATCAATATAAAACATATAGTAATTATAAAATCAGTCAGATAGACTACCTAATTTATTCAGGTTATTATAACATGTATTATATTTATGTATCATAAACTATATGGCTATAAATATTTTTTGGGGGTATTTCATTTAACCCTTGGCGTAGTGATACAGATTCAGATGCAATATTACTTCTGTTAAGAAAGTGCGAGTGAGAATATTTACCCATAAAACTAATAAATATGTTAAAGATCCAATAAGGTATTTAAATCACGTATTGGGCGATGAATATATGTTCAAAGTAACCATGGTAACTGACAATACAGAAGCATTTGTTGGCGAAGGTATAGTAAAACATTTCAAATCATTTATAGATTTTGATGACATATAATTTTCGTGGTTTTGGACTTGCTAATGATTTTGTCAAATTGATCAGATAGACAGTTGGCGAATAAATCTCACGTAAGGAGAGATGACCTTCTTCACCCGAAATTGAATAGAGGGTCAACAACCATCACCAGGTAGTTCCTAAATGGGGGACACTAACAGCTCAAACGCATTCAATTTCTAAGTGGTTCGTGTATGAAAACTATAACAAATTAAATTCCGTCGGGAGCAAACTAACAAGTTACTATTTGGAGTTATCAGATTAAAACTCCCGAAAACTAACTTTGCATAAAACTCCCAAAAACTAACTTTGCATACCATAATATTGTGTCAATGCTCTATTATTTATATACATAAAACTAGTACAATAAATTCATGTTTATGATATGTTTATTTTTTAAACAAGTGTCAGTCTTGAATTTTGTCAAACTTCAACCGTAAATATGAAAATTGTTATTTAAAAAAAAATGTTATAAAAAGTTGGCTACAAGTTTAATTCTGTTTATTGGAATGGTATCGATGACATAAAAGTAAAAAAATAGCATTGACAAAATAGTCGCAGTGGATGACAACTGCTGCCTGACAAAGAGGCCTACTTTGTTAAAAAATGGAAATGATCGCCAACTTTACCATATTTTGCCATATCTCCACTTCTAAGACAGGTATTGCTACCTCAATCTCCATAGTTAATCATAATGCCAAATTGTGTAAGATACCCGTGCGTAATAATACCAAAACTAAAGATTCTCACTCTCAATGCTCTGGTTTTCACTAGGAGACGTATTGCTACCGGGCCATATATCATACTCTCACTGTATATTTAACTGCAATGTATAGCAGTTTATGTCATGTGCGATTTGATAATGTGAGAAAATACAAATGTCCAATGAACATGGTGTTCGCCTTAAGGCTCACACCTTATTCACTGGACTAGTGCTATGTTTCCCCATATCGCACTCGCACTCACATCTTGTATATCTTAGAGCTTATTTATTAATATGCGTCTCTAGCTGGTTGACAGCTTTCAGAGTGAATCTCAGGGAAGTAGACATACAGTAAACAGTAAAGTGAACTGGTATATATAATCTGATAATAGGGATAACGGTCCCGAGAAAGTGCGACTGTTTTTCCGAGGCCTGGTGGACTGAACCAATGCCATAATCTCCACATTAGCACGATACGAGTGACCTTTATGCATTTTCTCGGACGATAAATAATAAAAAAAAGAATTATATGGACCTAAAACTATTTAAAAACATCAGGATTCATTTGGAAATTGAATGTTCTATCAGCGCCCCCGCATCACTGACAAATGTTGACAGGAATCACCTGACATATTCCTACACAGGTGCTGTAACGTTCAAATAAACAATACATTTTGAAACTGCACTAAAATATTTTAATTAGAATATTTATTTTACATCTTTTGTGGGCAAATACAATTAGGCTTGTGAAAAAATCATCATAGTGGCAGTAACGAGCTACTTTGTTTTGGATATATGTTACATAAATTATTACAGATGTGATAGGTCCAGTGTGTAGCATAGAGCGCGCTTGCGGGATTATCCGGACTTTTTCTCAAGTAGGCCAAATGGCAATCACAGCCAGAGTGCGTGAAAAGGGGATAACTGTGAGTCGCGCTGTAAAGCAAATAGCGCGATATTTATTACATTTACACATTCCACGATAAGCCATTCTGTATGCAAATTGTCTTTACGTCATAAGAGATGGTCATGACGTCAAAAGAACCACATCTATAGCAGAAATAAAATGAATGGGGTTTAGGCCACATTTGTACACATATAAGGCTAAACTGGGCCAGGAGAACTAACTGAGGATGGTGCCCTCTAGACCCTGGATTTAAAATTCGAATACTGGCGGTCTGAGGACAAGCACGCTACCTATCGGTCACGGGAGCTCCCCACAATATTTTATTTTTACGAGTAAGCGGGGAGGAAACATTCTGTTTCTTTGAAACTTGAATGCCATAGCGGGGGTTTGAACCCGCTATCTCCAACTTTCCAAGCAGGCAGTTTTAAAGCGACTCGATCAGGCTAAAATAAAAAAAAATCGGTGATTTTATATTGGCTTCTTAATATGATCATATAATGTAAACATGTCCATAGATTAGAACTGCGAAAGCCGAAATAAAATCACAGATTTTTCGATGATTTTAACCTGATTTTGTCGCTTTAACCCTTTAACCGCCGGTGCCGCATATATTCGGGTTTTCATTTTTTATTGGCACATTATGTACCATCTTTTGAACATCAACCAGCAATATTTGAAAAAAGTTGACCTCCATTTTGTCAAATCTGAATAATTTTCACTCACTTGAAGTTGTGGATCGCGTCAGCGAGACACAACTTCAAGTGGGTTAAAATTCAGATTGAATAATTTGGCGGTTAAAGGGTTAGCCAATGCACCAGCGCCCACGCCCTATTGGAGAAGGTATATATGATTGTATCCCGTGATATTTCTGAACAAATCGCTTACGTTTGTTCTAATCTGAAATTACGGCACGATATAGCAGTTGGGACGCGATCCACAACTTCAAGCTAGTGAAAATTATCGCGACGCGCTGTGGGTAAATAGCAGGACTAAAATAAATAATATCGCTGCTGGCGCGATATGGAACGTAGTGGAGGGCGAGATCCTTCTAACTAGGCGGACTGTGAAAAACTACCCTTAGGCAGGTACGTGATTGACAAGGAGTCTGAAAAGCAGGCGACAGTGGTGAATTCTATTATCGCATTAGAAAGTTTTCTGTGTGAGCGTGATATAGGCCTAATTATCATCTCCTCTCACACCTGAAATTATCTGTCATCTCACCTGACACAGAGACAAGCTACATTAGCAGTGATTAGGCGGGCTATTAGTAGCCTCAGTGGCTGAAACAGGTTTCAGCCACAGATTGACCGCGTATAAAATCGTGGAATATTTCTTTGGACTGTCATATCGGAAAATATGGCGGGATAATCAGGTCAAAAATAGTTTTTTTCATAGTCAGTAACATTTCAATTTCATGCCCGCATGCTCAGCTCGGAGGTCGCGTAGTCATTAAAAAATTATGGACATTTTTCGGACCTTGGGGTCGGGATCGCTCTCAGTCACCGCCATGTTGGATTTACGGGTAAAAAAAATAAATCAATCCACGGCTAGGGTATTAGATTTATCCCTTATAACCCTGATCACGAGAATAGTCGTTTTCAATTTGCTTTCGCAATTCTCGACTTGTAGTGGACGAAGATGATATGAAGTGGTTGAAAAATTAGTGAAAATTGCCATGTATTGGTAAACCAGTTTGATGGCAATTTTCATTCTTAAAACCTTGGTTGTAGGAAAATTAAGTCTTTTTTCAGTGATGTAAAATGATGCGTTATTGCATCGTGAGGGCTTAAAGGGTCAAGGGTTAATCAGAATTGTCACGTCATAACCACTGTGACACTGATATCAACTATACCCCCCCCCCCTGGAAAACAAGATCCGTTGAGAAAATTCACTCTGAAAAAAAAACAGGAGAAACTTATAAAGTAACATTACAACATCCAGACATTTACACAGGATAATCAAACATAAGTGGACACTAGCTTTTCTTTGTCAAGACGATACGCTCGCACATAAAACGTCTTTTAAGTTAACACATACATGGATAGTCGTGTAAAAACTGGATGTTCAGTAACAGTGTTTTTGGTGTGGGGGATTCACAAGTTCTATATAAATATTTATTTATTTATTTATTTATTTATTTATTTATTTATTTATTTATTTATTTATTTATTTATTTATTTATTTATTTATTTATTTATTTATTTATTTATTTATTTATTTATTTATTTATTTATTTATTTATTTATTTATTTATTTATTTATTTATTTATTTATTTATTTATTTATTTATTTATTTATTTACTTATTTATTTATTTATTTGTTTATTTATTTATCTCTTTATTTATCTCTTTATTTATTTATTTATTTATTTATTTATTCATTTATTTATTTATTTATTTATTTTTTTATTTGTTTGTTTGTTTGTTTGTTTGTTTGTTTGTTTTGTTTGTTTTGTTTGTTTGTTTGTTTGTTTGTTTGTTTGTTTGTTTGTCTGTCTGTCTGTCTGTCTGTCTGTCTGTCTGTCTGTCTGTCTGTCTGTCCGTCCGTCCGTCCGTCCGTCCGTCCGTCCGTCCGTCCGTCCGTCCGTCCGTCCGTCCGTCCGTCCGTCCGTCCGTCCGTCCGTCCGTTCGTCCGTCCGTCCGTCCGTTCGTTCGTTCGTTCGTTCGTTCGTTCGTTCGTTCGTTCGTTCGTTCGTTCGTTCGTTCGTTTGTTTGTTTGTTTGTTTGTTTGTTTGTTTGTTTGTTTGTTTGTTTGTTTGTTTGTTTGTTTGTTTGTTTGTTTGTTTGTTTGTTTGTTTGTTTGTTTATTGATTTATTTGCTTATTTACTGACTCACTCACTCACTCAATCAATCACTCACTCACTCACTCACTCACTCACTCACTTACTCACTCACTCACTCACTCACTCACTCACAGAGTAGGGCACAGTGCTTTCTGTCGCAATATTGCCATGATTGTGCAGAAAACGACGAAAGCTATATTCATATTCACTAAATCCTCCCTATCCAGGCAGCAATCACGAGGATTTCACACAGTCAATTTGGGCGGCAATATCAGATCCAGGGAGATTGGATTTGATCCCCTGTGATCAGTAGGCCAATACCCAGCAAACACAAGACCCTGACTAGCGTAGCATCGCTATTGTGGTATGAATTGGAAAGGTTTAGTGAGTGAGAGAGTGTTCCACGCCTGCAATTCATTTGACAGTGAAAATTGCCCATAATGAAACGTAGCTTTTTGCTTTTTGCAATTTTTAACTGGCTCAGCTAGGTAAGTCTCCAGGACCTTACAGCATGGTCATCGTGGTCTGCTGTGCTACAAGCAGTTTCAAGACCACCTGCGGCCCATCCCACTAAAATGCTAAGATTGAGATTATTTTTTCTTTTCCATTCCGTAAGTTACCCCTTTAAGTTAATGAGTGCCTCAAGATCTATATTTGCACATGTTTGGTCGCAAATTGAAGCGACTCAATCAGGCTAATATTATAAAAAAATGGGTGATTTTATTTTGGCTTCTTAATGTGACCATATGATGCATACATGTCCATAGACCAGAACTGCAAAGGTTTTTCAATTTTTGTGCAGCAGATTTACCAGTTAAGAGCGAAATAGAGACGAAATTCCCGATTTCTTATTTTGGACATGCATGTCCAAAATAAGAAATACGGAAATTTCGTCTCTGAGTCTTAAGACGCCTTTAACTTTTCCGATGGAAATGAGGAAAATTTAAGATAATCTTAATATTACGATGTTGGTGATCTCCACTGTAATCAAGCATACTTACCTGGCTCTACATTCTTAACAGAGGAAAAGGCCGAGGCCGAGGCTTTTTCCTCAGCTAAGAATGTAGAGCCCTGAGGGTTTTAACTGACTTAAAACACAACCAACCATGATAAAGATCCCTCATAATCAACAGCTCGGTCACACCTGACTGATTATAGTACCATAGGCTTACCATGATAATTGGTCTGTACTTGATCAACAAAAAATCTCCATTTAATGTAGTGGTCGGACAAAGCAAATAATGTAGTGGTGTATTTTAATATCGAATAATATCAAGGGTTCTTTGTAGTACAAGGACCATAGACAGCACCGCCCACTTCATACCTTTGAACAGTTTGGAGCACTGTATGTTGACAAACATTCGACCCGACTGGGATTTGAACCCATTACTTCAGAGTTTACAATCCACAATCTGAACAAAAGGTAAGTAATACAGTGTATTGAGGGCGGTGCTGTCTATAATAGTGATACACCAGTGAACACAAAACATTTGTACAGCATTTGCACAATGTTGGCCTGGTAGAATAAGTAATTGAATTAATATAAATCTGAATCTGTAGGATTATATTTCCTGTTTGTTGTCAAATATCAAATCAAAAGGGAAATATAATCCTGTCCAGATTATAGTTCCTGTCTATGTTTTGATTTGATTGCTGCAAGCGCCACTTCTCCGCGAACTGTAAGCAGATCATGACAGACAAACCCTTATCGTGCTGTGGGCCACGTTAAACCTTGTCCCGCTATAGACTATGATGACCCTTGTCGTGCTAGAGGCCAGTATGTGTACACGATGTCAAACAAATTTCAAAACAAATAAAATAACACTGAAATTGATGCAAAAATGCGCAATCAATCAATCAATCAATCAATCAATCAATCAATCAATCAATCAATCAATCAATCAATCAATCAATCAATCAATCAATCAATCCATCAATCCATCAATCCATCAATCAATCAATCAATCAATCAATCAATCAATCTAAGGAGATCGAGCTCAGAGGCACACAAATCCTTAGCATGATCATTAGCTATAATCCAAAGCCAAATCAGATTCTTCAACAGGAAGCCTGATCACCGAGGAGCTAGGATAAGAAAGCCAGATCCAATAGGTGAGATTCAAGTGAAAGCCAGATCCAATAGGCGAGATTCGAGTAATTTTAGTTGGTGGTCGATGCTTAGTTAATCAAACCACTGATGCCCATTTTTACAGTAATATACAGGGTTTCCGCTAGGAGAGGGGGGGGGGGGGTGTCAGTGAACAGTTAAAGTAACCCATTATAAGCACTAAATTTCAAGATTGAGAAGTTGTTTCCCGGGAGAGACCCCCATCCCTTTCATACCTTCCCCCTCTCGAACATTCCTGGTGAAAAAAACCCGATATAATATTAAATATTTGTCGTAATTAGTTTGAATCATTGCTTGAGCGTCTCGTGTATCCTGGGTACTGAGGGGACACCTGGTGTATGGTGGAGACATGTCACGGTTGACTGGTGACACTAGGGACACCTGGTGAGTGATGGTGTGTCATGGTTGACTGGTGACGGACCTGTTATTCTGGCGTGACAGCTCTCTTACCTCAGAGGCTCGTGACAGCTCTCTACACGCCGTCACCTTCACGTCTCCATAGCAGCCGCTGGTCGTGACAGAGATGTTTACCAGGCACTTACCCAAGGCCCGAGGCTCGTGACAGGTGGCGGAGGGGTGGCGGGCTCACGGGTTTTTGAGCAGATAGACGGAAAATATTCTGAGCGTCGAAATTTTATGTAGATTGGGGCATTTTCTGCGCAATTATTTTCTGAATAGCTGGGTCTGGAATCCCTCCCCCCCCCTCTGGGTCCGTTCATTTTGCTGTGAATGTTGTACCGGCATTTGCAACACTGGCCCAACATTACAACAAGAGAGGGATAAAGTAGCGTGCTAGCTGGGACCCACACAGTCCGCTGACACGATAAATTTCAATAAAGTTGGGCGATCGTCTGCGACGCTGACCCAAGATTAAAACAACATTGGTTTAACGCATCTAGCACCCAGAAAAGATTGTTGTCTCGGTGTTGGTCAAATTATGGGCCTACGTAACATACGGTCAGCCAGGGGTGGGATGTCTTTTTTTTTATTGATTAAAATACATAGTGGGGCCTACAAATGTTTAACATGCAATATAATTAAAACAATTCATGTATATATATTCATATAAAAACAGATAATCGTTAGAACCAGTGTTGGTCCCATATCACAAAAGCAATGAAGAGGGATAATTGTATATAATATCAACATTTACAGTGAATACAGGTACTGACCCAATGCTAGGTCGATGCCGGAACAACGTCACAAACACCGATCCAGAATTAAATCAGCACCGTGCCAGTGTCTCTACATACAGTACAAGGTATTTTCCAAGAGCCTAAGACACGGGCGGCTGGTATGTCTTAGCAAAGTCAAACACGAGATTTCGACCCGGTGGACCAGCGTCGTAGATGGTGGACTGATATTAAATCAGCACCGAATGTTGCGTGTTCCACGGGGTCAGAGCTTGAGGAAGCAACAGTGCAGGGCCTTTTCTGTTGCAGCACTCAGACTTTGGAATGAACTTCCGTTGGAAATTCGCTCAACGAAAACACTGATTATTACACTGAATTACCTTGAGGATTTATTGAATTACCTGTCGCTCACCATATGCTCGCTCTTGGCGTCTTTTGGACTAATTGACAGTCACCACGTCCGTCACCACAGTGGAGAATTAACCCTTTAACCGCCGGTGTCGCATATATTCGGGTTTTTTTTTATTAGCACATTAAGCACCACATTTTAAATATGTTAAAGATAAAATGTGACATCAACCAGCAAGATTTAAAAAGAGTTGACCTCCATTTTGTCAAATCTGAATAATTTTCACTCACTTGAAGTTGTGGATCGCGTCAGCGAGACACAACTTCCAGTGGGTGAAAATTCAAATTGAATAATTTGGCGGTTAAAGGGTTAACACAGATGTCGACTACAGTAGACATTATGTTTTTATCAGCACCTGTGTAGCCCCTGATAACCAGGTGTTAAAAATAAAATATCTCTTAAATCTTAGAACACTGATATATGTTGGGACTTAAATTTCACAAATTACACAAATTTTCAGCCATAATCCAATGGCTGAGGGGGGTCGTGTGTGCATTTTTAGGTCCCCTAAGTTTCTATTAATATTCGTTTTGTGGACCACCCCAGGAGTAAAAAAAACTTGGGTAGACATGCTGGATCATGGTAGCAACTCAAGATAAATATTTTCAAAATGGCCGCCAAAAGTCATTTTTAAAAACCTATTTGCAATATGTTTTGCACCAGTTGGCCAATTTTCATGTCACCTTGCCTGTACGGTTTTTTAAGGTGCTGAATCGATTGGAAAGGGTTTTAGTATGACCTGAGGTAAGGATCATGCGAAATTCAAAATGGTCGCCATTTTCACTTCAGCAAAATATATTATTATTATTCATATCTCGATTTATAATTGATACAGGTAGTCTATGAGCCAGAATTTGTTACCATGCATCCCCACCACTCTCCACATTGATCAGAGGCGTCCTATGAATGTTGATAGCGATGTTACGAGGAATAACTTTGGGGCGCGATATGAGTTTCGCCATAAAAATCTAATTTGGGCAATATTTTCACTTAAATTGACATAGAATCATAATTTTGGTGTCTACGCCTATGTTTTCAGGGTAAAAAAAATCGAATGAAACCACTTATATGAATATTGGGTCATTCCTATATGGCGATTCGAAAAAATCCAAGATGGCGACCGCTGAAAATCATTTTATGACAAAATCCGATTATTTATATTGAAAACAAAATGTGTTGACATGTTAAAATGTTATAGTAATGAAGACAGGTATGGTTATAATGGATAGCTTTGTCTCTCTCATGATCTTGTATATTATGCAGTATCGTCCAGAAATATCTAATATTGATAACCTAAGTTGCAATTTAACCAATACATCAAGTTCTAATTGACAAATAATCACAATTCTAGTGTCTACTCCTATGTCTTCTGAGATCAACAAATCACGTGAAATCACTTAAAACATACTGGAGCAATACCATAAGACAAATTTAAAATATTGAGGCACTTCTGTATGGCAAACTCTCGAAAATAGCCCACATGACTATATTTCTTTTTTTGACAAAATCAAAATGTCTATATTGCAAACCAAATTATTTTGTTGACATTGTATAAAAAAATATTATAGGACTGAGGACATGCATGGTTATTGAATCCAGAAATGAGTATTGATATCCTGCATTGGAAATTTAGCCGGTCCAACATCTCGAGTTGCAATTGACACAAATCAATTCTAGTGTCTACACCTATGTTTTATGGGTTAACGATTCGAATGAAAAAAAAACATATTGGAACATGATTATGGCGGATTTGAATAAAATTGAAGATGGCCACCGACGATATGTTCTTTGTTATTGTAATTGAAGACATCTACATGGTTGGAAAACACTCCTTAGTGTATTTGAACATTCATATGTTACTCCCTTACCAACCTGTCATAAAATTTGAATCGTGATACCCAATGTTCACAATCTAATATGGGCGATACCCCGAGTTTTAATTGACATATAGAATCATATTCGAGCGGGCCACCGTTACACCTTCGTATCCGGGTCACTGGGAAAATTAAACCACTTATTTACATAATGGAATTATCCTTTAAGGCTCAACTACAACAAATGTGAAGCAAACTCTGATGAACTAGATGTTCTAGATGACCATACGCAACAACACGAATCAATATGAAATACCGTATTTATTCTAATAAACTCCGTGGGTAAGGGGGGGGGGGCGTCAATTAGAATAGCTCCTGAGATTTTACGTTATTTATTTGACCTTGTGGGCACGATAAATTGAAAAAAAATTCATGTATCCTGTTCAAATTTGTTATGCCTGTTGCTAATAAGCAGTTCTCGGACAGGTTCGATAATGGCTGAAAAAAATCAAAATGGCCGATTTATTGCTATTTTTTGCTTTTTACATCAATAATTTGATAACTTGAATAGTTTTTCATGTATCCTTCTCAAATTTGTTATGCATGTTACAAATGACCAGTTCTCGGCAAGTTCAATAATGGCTGAATTTTTTTTTAAATTGCCGATTTATTGCTATTTTTTACAATTTACGTCAATGATTTGACCTTGTTGTTGCGATAACTTGAAAGTTTTTCATGTAACCTGTTCAAATTTGATATGCATGTTACTAATAAGCAGTTCTCGGACAAGTTTGATAATAACTAAAAAAAAAATTAATAAAAAACATTAAGTTAATAACTTATTATGTTTAATAATGGCGGCGGGCAATTGTTGAGTGTACTCTTGTTTATATAGTCATATAGTGTACATTTTAAAAACAACAGGGATATATGCACAAATCCTTATAACCATATGATAGGTAGCACATTACATGTGTAGCAGGGCACATGCGACTAGTGCAACAGTGAACTCAAATCCGCATCTGTGATACACTTCTCTTTAATGATTCTGATGGCCAAACATCCTATTTTGCGCAAATATTTGATTCTAGGCTTTCACAGATTATTGAAAGTATAGGCCTGCCTGTGTTGTTACAGTGTGTAAACACTTGCGATTTAAAAGTGTTCGTGAGCATTGTGCTGTGAATTCCTTCGCCAGCTGCCTCATATACTGATAAATTTACTTTATGTTGGCTGTTTTTGTGTGCTGAATTTTATGTTTGTTTTCATATGGTGTACATTCAACAGACAAAAGAATGATTTATAATTAACTATTATGAATTTTTATATATACATACTCCTTTTCCTGGGTAAATTTGCAATAAATCATAACGTGCGGTACTGAGTTTTTTTTGTTATAGAGTAAGTAGCTGCAAAAAATTTCGTTTGATGTGTAGAACCTTATAAAATATAGCTTGTGCATATACAAATGTTCTATAAAGCCGAAATACGCTGATCAGCTACATATCTTATGTAGTTGATAGTAGTCATGTTGAACGAAAAACAGGATTGCCAGGGGGGGGGGGGGGTGCATTAGTATTATGAGTGCACTGGACAAAGACTTCACAGCACAATACTCTACAGCACTCGCAGATTTCCATATGTTTACATACTGTGACACCACCAGTGCATTGAAATATCAATTAGACGTCCCTTCACCACCATACTGCACATCTGGAGCATCCTTGGTTCACAGAGAGCTATGTTTGCCCCCACATGCTGTAACATAGGATAACTAGAGACATGGATGATTTAGATTAACATGCTTCTATATTTGTATCATCAATAATTCATTTGTACATTTTTTTTGTTTTCACACAAATGGAATGGCAATAGGGACATATTATAATTTTTCCGATGTTAGCTATATATGACAGTTTAAAGACACGAAGTGATGTTTTTCTAACTATGCATGTCTTCAGTACCACAACGAATATTATATATATTTTCATGACAATGCTAATTAAAAAAAAACTCGACATAGGCAAATGTGATTAAAAAATCATTGGTTGGAAGTCATCGTGTATTCTTTCAAATGTACCTGGTATTGCTCTAGTATGTTTTAAGTGGTTACAATCGATTCGTTGACCCAAAAACATGAAATCCATAAACACAAGAATTGAGATTCTATGTCAATTAGAACTAGAGATAATGACCCAGCTAAATTTCCAACATAGGATATCAATTCGTATCTCTGGACGATAACTGCATAAAATTGAAGATCTGAGACACAAAGCTATCTTTTGTAACCATACCTGTCTCCATTACTATAACATTTTATTATTTTTATAGAATGTTAGCGAAAAGAATTTGGTTTTCAATATAGACATTATGCTTTTGTCATAAAATTATTTTTGCTGGCAGCCATCTTGGATTTTTCCGAATTTGCAATATAGGAATGACCCTATCTTTCATTAGTGCGTTTCATTGATTCTTTGACCATGAAAACATAGTTCTAGACACCAAAATTATGACTCCATGTAAATTAGAACTGGAGATACTGTCCAAATTAGATTTTCGTTGCGGCAATTTTGAAAAATGCCGAAACCCATATCGCGCCCCAATTTTTTTTCTGCTAAAATCGTTAATATCATTCACAGTGGTCCCCTGATCAACATGGTACCACTTATGGAGAGTAGTCGGGGTGCATGAGGACCAATTCTGGCACATGGACTACCTGTGTCAATTATAAATCAAGATGTGAATAAAAATAAAATTTGATGAAGCAGAAAGGCGGCCATTTTGAATTTCGCATGATCCTTATTTGAGGTTATTTCAAAACCCTTTCCAATCGATTCAGCACCCTAAAAAAACGTTATACTGGACATTTTGATTATCCAAATTGGCCAACTGGTGCAAAAGATATTGACATATAGGTTTTTCAGAATGGCTTCCGGCGGCCATTTTAAAAATTGTTTTTCCTGAGTTGCTACCATGATCCAGCATGTCTACCCAAGTTTTTTTGACTCCTGGGGTGGTCCCCTAAACGAATTTTAATAGAAACTTAGGGGACCTAAAAATGCACACAGGACCCCCCTCAGCAAGAGGACTACCACTTAAAGTTGTGGATCCCGGTAGCGAGACACAACTTGAAGTGGCTGAAAATTTAACTTTCTCTGCTCTGTGCTCCAAGGGTTATTAAAATGTAAATGTCTATTGGCCACCCAGTGGGTCAAACCTATGCTTTGCAAAATATAAAATTGATCCATAAAAGGCAAAGTGGTTTGCATTCTTGTAGTATAATGATAGATATTCCCACACAAATTAGAGACAATTATTGTCCGCGGGCAAAGCGGTGTCATGTATACGCCTGTGATAATGAATATACTTATTGTCACGGTCTGTGATGAGGTAAACATGACAACCAGGATGTAACGGGGGTGGCAATGTGGGGTGACAGAGAGGGTCTAGAAGGTCAAAGATTGACCATCTTACGTTATTATTCTGATTCTGAGAATTTTTTTGTCACTTCAATCTGGACATTATATTACACTTGCAATTCTAGCCCAAAATGAATTTGTGGAAGGATCAACATGATTTTGTATAGTCTTTTCTCTGATGGTGGATGCCACTCGCAACTTGGATGATTCTGGATTTCTCATGGTACCCCACGCATGTTTTATAGTACCTCCCACATGTCTTATGGTGTCGCCCACATATGTCTTATGGTACAGCCGACATGTCTTATGGTAACGATCAGATGTCTTATTGTAACACCCACATGTCTTATGGTAACGACCAGATGTTTTATGATAACGCCCTCATGTCGTATGGGAACGACCACATGTCTTATGGTAACGCCAACATGTTTTTTGGTAACGCCCACATGGATTATGGTACCGCCGACATGTCTTATGGTAACGATCACATGTCTTATGGTACCACCCACATGTCTTATGGTACTGCCCAGATGTCTTATGATAACGCCCACATGTCTTATGGTGTTGCCCACAAGTCTTCTGGTACCGCCCACGTGTCCTATGGTACCGCCCACATGTCTTATGGTACCGCCCACATATCTTATGGTACCGCCTACATGTCTTATGGTACCGCCCACATGTCTTATGGTACCGCCCACATGTCTTATGGTACCGCCCACATGTCTTATGGTAACGCCCACATGTCTTATAATACCGCCCACATTTCTTATGGTAACGCCCACATGGCTTATCTGGTACCACCCACATGTCTTATTGTACCGCCAACATGTCGCACCAACTGCTTCGAACTAAGCTTCTCAATGGAATAATTCCATAAGGAAATATTTATCACCATATGTACGTAACATTACGAAATTACTTTTTTATATCCAATTAAAAAAAATGTTTAAAAATTTGAAAACAGTTTTGTAAGTAAGGATTGTTGTTCATGGTTTTTAAACATTTGTGTTTACACAGCTGTTGATCATGATCATATACCGATCTCTACGCATATAGTTTCCTGTCTGTGCCGGTGTCAAGCGAAATTAGGCATGGGGTAGATATTAGGCATCACCTACATTCCTATACATTGCGCATGACTGTGTGGAACAATTACGGATGATTATGCAGCGTATTTTTTTTACATTAATGCTATTATATACTTCTTTTAAATCTGTTAAAGAAGATGCAGTAAGCTCAAACGCCTATCTGAATATTTGAGATATGCGGATCAAGGGGTTGTGTTTAGATAACTGAGCAGCAGTCTTATATTAATAATACTGAAAAAAAATAATAGCTAGAAAATGTCTACACTTCAATCCATGAAGAGCAATATTTTATACTTAATGATAATTACAATATATCACAAAATATACATCAAGGTGTGTCAAGTGTTTATTTTTGTTTCTGTAATCAATCTCACTCAAGTATGATGTTATTATTATAAACCTGTAATAATCTTAAATCATGCATGCTTTGATAAAGTACAGAATCCATATAAATATCTATATATCTCTCTATATAATTTTATAAAAATATACTTTTTAATCAATGCAAATAATTGTGTATCTGTAAACTGACGTTTTTTGGGACTAATAACGATTTTAAGTATGCTGTATAAAGGCCTAGCATCACATGTAGCCTACACCAGTAGTCAACTCCGTGGCTTGACAACACCTGGTCACAGGCTGGCGAAATTAGGCATCACCCTGCTGACACCGAACTGTGCACACACTGGCCGTGGTGTGTCAACAAGGTGGTGCTTAATTTTGTCTATGTCGGCGGTATTGACACGCAATGGTGAACGAAATTATATAATTTATTACATAACATCTATCGATTGTTCGATAAAAACAGCAAATTAGGAAAGTAAGACAACACAGTCATATTCAAATAACACATTTTTTTATTTTAATCAGATCTATATGATATAATCATCAACTGTTTACAATTCTAGCACTGTACTCATAATTTATTATACATTACAATTATACATAACAATCCTGGCATGTGTATGGCTCTGTTGGTGGGGCACTGAGGTTGACACAAGTGTAGTGGTAATATAAGTGGCACTGCTCACACAAAATCATGTCCGTTTTAAAAATGCGACCAGTTCTGCAAAGGCAATGAAGCAGTACTGTTTGTACTGCCTTTGATTTTCGGTTACGTCTTTTCAAAGACCTAAATAATTGGATAGTACCTGTTTAAAAACAGTCATCAAGGTGTTTTCGCATATTATCCTGATTCCATGCATGGACAGAGGGATCCGTGCCTTCACATAGGCAAGCAGCAGATGCAATGGCAAAAACCCACAATCTATTCCTCCTGATTGACGCTGCATGTCTTTAAAGTCAATGTTTATTTGTGTGCTGTTTGTGCTGAATGTGAGAATTGAGATCAGTTCTATTAAGCGATCTGATGCTTCCTTGGACCACAAGCTTTTATATATACTGACTGTGTTGGGTGGAAAACGATTATGTGTGGCTGTCATCTGGGCAGCTATCGTTCTGAAACACAGCAATACTATTATATAAAATAACAACAAATTTGAACCCTCACATCAGATTTATTACGCAAATTGTAACTCCAAGGCAAATGAAACATTCTCAACATGTAAATGTATGCTGGTATACATGGTGTTCGTGTTATTATACAGAGCTGAACCTGTCGTATTTACATGTATAAATATGTGTTTACTGTACATTTTATTGACACGTCCATCTACAAATATATTTTTTATCTGTAAAAATATGTGACAATCTTTAAAATGATGCGTGTTAACTCACGTATTCTGTTATATCCGTTGTCATTGTGCGCCAATAGAATTTCCTTGAAATCTCACGCTGAACCCTCTTTCCACCTGCATGACCACTTTCGGCTTCATGCCCGTGAAAATCAGTTAAAATTCTGTCAATCTAAAAAAAAACATAATAATCCTGCAATAGTATTATCGTGGCACCAAGTATTTTACTAAAATAAAATTTGTGACATCACACACATTTTGGCAAACCTAAATCACTTTAAACAACTGCACAGGTGGTTTACAAAACAACGTACGTTATCAATATGTCAGTAATTTAATTAAGTTGGCTGCAAAGGTGCAAAAGGTGGGGAGTGAGAAGTAAATAAAAGTCACACCTCTTTACGTGTTATCAACACTTTGCGCAACTCTGGGGTCTTGAAATTTTCATGTGGCGCCAGGGATCGGTTGGAATACCACAGTACATCTTCTGAAATAAGAAAAGACAAATAAGAAAACTTATCTACATGCAAATAAAAACAAATTAAATATTTTATAATTAAATCTTTTATAGAATAACATATAATATATTATATTTATTTATTTATTATAGTAATAAAGAAATAAGGGTATAATATTTCTATTCTGATAGTATACATTACTGAACATGAAATAATATTGATAATGTGAATACAATTTAAAAATAAATATATTACGGGAATAGTAAGTACTACATTCCTGAACGTATACTAATTTTTCTTGCAATTAATTGGGGAATCAGGTTTGTTTCGTGACTAAATAGTTTAATTTACATGAATTTAACCAAATAATTTATTTATATCATGTCTCTTAGATCGTAAACAATATATATTTTATTCACCTTTGAATAATATATAAGTCAGCACAGTGGTAAAATTAGGAATGGGTTGTTGTCAGTCTTAGTAGTGGCAAAATTAGGAATGGGCCTGGTTGATCAATAATTTTATCACTGTCAACTGAAGCTTAATTATTAAGCATGACCTGACAGTAGCCAAATTAGGAATGCGCCTGGTTGAGAAATAAAGCACGACCTGACAGTGGTACAATTAGGAATGGGTTGTTGGCAGTGTTGGTAGTGGCAAAATTAGGAATGGGCCTGGTTGATAAATTAAGCATTGGGCCCAGACCCTAACTGACAGTAGTAAAATTAGGAACGACCTTGCAGCTAGTCACGGCTATACATATTTTACAACATGAATAAGACAGATAAGTTATAATTAAAGTAATTGTTGTCTTACCTTCAGTGTCGTATCTGAAGTGGCGGCAATACTTTCTTAGTGATGTCTTCTTCCCAGATTGCCCAAAGTAGCTATCAGGATATTCAGCATATTTTAGATAGTGACTGACATCCTCGAATGGTATTTTTGTTCTGTTTTTTTTTTGTTTTCCATTAGGTCAGTTGTTGTGTCACTTGCTTCAGGTGACATATCCATGTTGACAAAAAATCTGGATGATGACCATTCACCCATGCGACACCTATAGTACTTCCCGTTGCCACCCACCCCCTCCCCAACCATTGCGCACCACACCCTGCGCATACACCTGACCCTGACTTGACACCCCATGCCTGATATAACCCCATTCCTAATTAGGCTCTTCACCGGCAAGCGTGGATTCTCTGTTACATGTAACCTAACTTGTGACGGAGAACCCACGTGACTGCCGGCACAGTCAGTTCACAGCAATGAATATAAATATATCTTTTATTTTTCTTTTTACTATACCAATAGACAAAAGTGACTGGTAAGCCATAATAGGCTGGATGTACTATCTTCATCAATGATTGATATTGTATACTTGCACATGTTATATCTGTCACTATAACAGAATAAACATATACATATAGGGCTGGTGGAAATAAAAACGTGTCACAAAATATGTTTGGGTGGGAATAACTAGCAAAGGCTCCAATGGATCCTGTTTAGCTTCTCTCCCAAGTTTACTGTTTATAGGTACATGACTTCTTATTATGCAATCTCATTATTATTATTATTGTATTGTAATACTATATAGTGCCTATGTATGTATTATGTTACTTGATATGTTCTTAAATGTTATCAACATTGTATCTATACTAACACACTGAATCAGCTGAATGGTGATGTGGCATGGTGATATGGCATGGATGTCAGATGGGCCCACGACACGTGTACTGCCGTGCTAAGGT
This sequence comes from Flabesymbios commensalis, assembly GCA_964017125.1. NCBI lineage: Eukaryota > Metazoa > Annelida > Polychaeta > Terebellida > Flabelligeridae > Flabesymbios > Flabesymbios commensalis. Next base: position 2,899,180 of record OZ024905.1, read on the forward strand.
AGAAGGCAGTATCTGCTTACTTTACTTTACAGCTAAGCAGATACTGCCTTCTACCTTTGCAAAAGTAGAAGGCAGTATCTGCTTACTTTACAAGTTAGCAGGTACTGCCTTTTGCCTTTGCACGGCAGTATACGCCTGTTTACCGGGCGTGTGATGAAATGCATAAAACGGCCGCCCAACAAACACGAGGGAGAGCGACCAAGACCATTGGCAATCATTCTCACACTCCGTGCAGTTGTTTCCACTATGAGACGTATATCGGTATGAGCCCATATCGCACTCTAGCTGTAGTTTGAACTACATTTGTATGGCTGTTATGTTATGTGTGACTTGATCGCGTGAGAAAATACAAACGTCGTTCATTTTTCGTGCGATATGGGAAAATACAGCACATGACGAGTGTTGTTTTTTTCAATGTTTTTTTCAATGTTGGGCTGGCCCAACTTTAAACCGACATCGCGGCAACATCGCGTTTACTGGAAATGTTTTCGTATACAGATTATTCTGAGATTGTCGTAAACAGTCCTATATTAAACCCGTTTCTAGTCACATAATCACCAGTGAACTTGTAACGTTTTATATATGAGTTAGTTCTTAAACACCCACAATCCACCAGGCTTGGGGCCAAAGTACTCGGTACTTCGGTACTTTGGTACTCGAGTACCGATTTTGCAGTACTCGTCGGTACTCAGTACTCGTACTTTTAAAAATTACTTGTACTCGTACTTGTACTCAAGTACTTTTAAAAATAAAAGTACTTTTAACGAGTACTTACGAGTACTTTACGAGTACTAATCATCTCAAATTGATGCAAAATAGCTCACAGAAAAATCATAAATCATTATAGCGGGATATGGAACATTCAGTTAATGATTCTTTTACCATCCGTTTAGCAATTATATTGAAAAATGGTTTAATATATACTTTAAAATTATTTCAAAACTAGTCCTAATTACTTACATCAACTTTTAACAAAAGTGCGCCTTTTTTACAATATCATGATGCTAATTGTTTGTTCTGCCTTGTATATACTAGTATCCTCGTGTAGTCCACAAGATAATTAAATAGCTATTCTTAATAAAAAAGACTAGAGACATTGCTTTGGAAAACAGGAATATATGTTGATATCTAACATTTACAAGTGACTATACTATACGGTAGGACTAGTAATCATTAAAGGAGGAGGCGTGATTTCAACAATAATGTAGCGCTATTTAAGAATCACACTTACAACACCTCGTTCTTCGCAGCTAAGCCCAAGGAAAGACACGACATTGAACCAATGGTGGTATAATGTTGGGCCAACGTTGATGACTGTGTACTAATATTACTATAGGTTCAATTTCTCGTGTTTGTTGGGACGATCGATCGGTATTTGCACAATATTGGCCCAATTGCGTAGACACTTAGCCGACATTTCCCCAGCACTGGACAAATAATGCCACTTGAGTGAACAAGTATAGTTTATAACTGTTCTCTTATAAAGCAGTTGAGACTCGATGTGGACTAAGCTATATTAAAACTGCCATAGCTCATACAACTCAGTACCAATGTTGTGTAAGTACTAAAAAAACACGACGGCGACAACGCGACGTCTCATCTACCGTGACCTTTTAATGTCGGGCCAACGTCCAAGACATTGGGCCAAGATTTAACCAGCAAGTACGTAGGATTAACACATGTAGTAACAGTACTGTTCAAACAAAGATGACGAAAGTAATTAGACGGCGAACATAACCCTTTAACTGCGGGAATATTTTTTATATATCATTAAAATTATAAAGCGGTTCATCCAAAAAAATTCGGAGCGCTTTACATACTAAAAACAAACAAAAAATAAAAGTAGACAAAATTATGCACAAGTTTACAAGACGTCAGTTATCTAGCAGACTAAACTACCTTGAAATGTACAACATATAGGCTATACAATGTGTCAGGTCACCAGTAAGCAGCAGCTCAGTCAAATAAATGCTTTTTGATTTGTAATTTTTTTAATATCGTGATTATGTAGTTTGTCATTTGAAGCTAGAAATTGAGTCGGCAATTATAGCTGCAAATTAGAGAAAGATATAATTGAACACGTTAGTGTCGCGTAAGGGTTAAAGGTGTGAGGCTACATAACGAGCCAATTGTCTGCCTACGGCGGCTTTATATAACCCTTTCCGTCCCCGAAATGTGCTGACGGACCGAGTATAAAAATAAATACAACAGTGATGTGCTCCTCCTATAAATTGCATACAAATATATTTTTAAACTAATAATAGGCTAATTTATCAGCGTATACCCGAGCTGAATCATGTAAGGCTATACATATATTATGGTAATGCATTTGATTTGATATCAGTCACCAGCAACTAAAGTGTGCTTGTTATCGCGAAACAATTCTGCCGTGCAAAGCCAACAGGCACTTCTGTTAACTTTACAAGTAAGCAGATACTGTCTTTTGGAATTTCAGGGCAGAATTGTGATCCTTGTACCTTTAATAGCCTTGATCTTTTCCATGACACAACGTGTGTTCAGGCTCATTTAAACGTGTATTACAGGCGGCACTGGTCCAAAATTTTACAATCATTAGGACTAGCAAGTTTTTAAGCTAGCGTGTTTTGCAACGTAAAGCTTTAGACACAGACAATTTGTATACTAGTATGTACTTATTTATGCATTATGATTCGCCAAATAATAGGCCTACATGTAGCATACAACACTTTTACATTGATAGGAAAATACAATATTATACTATTGGCTGGGACATGGTATCCGATATGCAATCTCAATAATAGGCCTGTCCCATAAAATATTATTTTCACCACTCATATATATCTATATGTGACCCGACCTGGCAAAATGAGTCGTAAGTCGCATATTCAAATATTGGAGTTATTAAGGTATCCCGCACCTACACGAAATTACCTTTAGAATGGTATATCACACAACTCTGTAGCGTGTTTAACTCTGAAAATATGAGTCGACAAACCCAGAAAAATATGAAGTCTGAGTTGCGTCATTTTGAGAAAATAACATTTGAAGTTCAAAAAGGCAGTTTGTGCAGTTTTGGATAAAAACACAAAATTGTATTAAAACGAAATAAATAGAAAAAATATTCATTTCCACTCCATTTTCTTAATAATCATTTGCCAAAGTGTGACTTGAAACTCATGTTGCCTGATCGGGTCACATATATCAACATGAAGTAACATATATTATAATCAATTATTTATTTAATAAATGTCATGTAATTAATTAGAGTTTACAACCAAAGTACTCGGTACTTGTACTCAAGTACTTTTCAAAGTACTTGTGCTTGTACTCAAACACTTTTGAAAATCCAGTACTTGTACTTGTACTCGTCATTTTTTTCAAGTACTTGTACTTGTACTCGAGTACTTTTGTCCAGTACTCGCCCCAAGCCTGCAACCCACACCCTCGACCCTGAGAATCCGAGGGGGTTTAAGTAATTACTCAAACCCCCTCGACTTGAGAATCCGAGATGGTTTAAGCAATTACTTAAACCCCCTTGATTTGTAAATCCGAGGGGGTTTAAGTAATTACTCAAACCCCATCAGATTCTCAGGTCGAGGGTGTGGGTTGTGGGTCGTCGGGGTTTAAAAACTAACCCTATACATGTGAATTAGGTTATACATTGATCTCTGATTCAAAGTGTCCTGAGGCTGAGAATATCTCTCTTTACTTTACTTCATTTTAACCCTTCCAGCGCAGAAAGAAGTGGATGAAAATTTCCATATTTTTTAATTTGAGACCAAACATTTGCAAATCTTTATGTTTAAACACATATTTCGTTCCAATAACAGCGACTTAATCGATTAATAAAACGGATTAAAAACGACTATAGTCGGGTTTAGCAGTTATAGTAAAAGTCATTTTTAAATCTGCCTCTTTCGCGTTGCATGTTTTTCGCTCACTGCTCAAGCAATTTTCATCCGATTTTCGTGAAATTTGACAAGTGTTAGTTTCTAGTCTTACGGCACCTGCCCTGAAAATTTCAGGGAAAAATATTATGTAGTATAAAAGTTAGACCATTTGACATGTAGTTTTTGCGAATTATGACGCTCCTCTATAAACCCATTGCACGCTATCAGCTTCACTCACGAAATTCCACTACATGTCAAATGGTCTAACTTTTGAAATACTCATTCAAATTTTACGAAATTTTCAGGGTAGGCGCCGGAATAGTTGAAAAGAATGCTTGCAAAATTTCATGGGAATTGATGTGAAATTGACAGAGATATCAGGGAAAAACACCCAACGCTGGTGAAAGTTGACTGCAACTATGGAGGGTTGTCCAGCATTCAGTTCATGCCCGTGCTTGCTGGGCCTACTTTAACCAGAGATTCTGTACTAAAATCTCTGGTTTAACCACCTGTGCCGCATATATTCGGGTTTTCATTTTTTATTAACACATTAAGTACCACATTTTAAATATGTTAAAGATAAAATGTGACATCAACCAGCAAGATTTGAAAAGAGTTGACTTCCATTTTATCAAATCTGAATAATTTTCACTCACTTTAAGTTGTGGATCGCGTCAGCGAGACACAACTTCAAGTGGGTGAAAATTCAAATTGAATAATTTGGCGGTTAAAGGGTTGAAGTCGGTTCCCGCGCTGGACTCTAGACGTCAGAATGTGACGACATTAGACGTCAGATTCTGACGTCTAACGTCGCTCCCCGCACTGAAAGGGTTAATGTGAGTAAAGTTCGGCCAGTGGTTTACGTGTGTGAACAAAGACCTCTCTAGAGCCTAAGGGGTGGATATGTAGGTTTATCATGCCGTGTGTATTCAGCAAGTCGCCAGTGGTGTACGTGTGTGAACAAAGACCTCTCTAGAGCCTAAGGGGTGGATATGTAGGTTTATCATGCCGTATGTGTGCAGCAAGTCGCCAGTGGTGTACGTGTGTGGGACAAAGACCTCTCTAGAGCCTAAGGGGTGGATATGTAGGTTTATCATGCCGTGTGTGTTCAGCAAGTCGCCAGTGGTGTATGTGTGTGGGACAAAGACCTCTCTAGAGCCTAAGGGGTGGATATGCAGGTTTATCATGCAGTGTGTGTGCAGCAAGCCGCCAGTGGTGTACGTGTCTGGGACAAAGACCTCCCTAGAGCCTAAGGGGTGGATATGTAGGTTTGTCATGCCGTGTGTGTTCAGCATGTCGCCAGTGGTGTACGTGTGTGAAACAAAGACCTCTCTAGAGCCTAAGGGGTGGATATGTAGGTTTATCATGCCGTGTGTATGCATCAAGTCGCCAGTGGTGTACGTGTGTGAACAAAGACCTCTCTAGAGCCTAAGGGGTGGATATGTAGGTTTATCATGCCGGTATATGTGTGCAGCAAGTCGCCAGTGGTGTACGTGTGTCAAACAAAGACCTCTCTAGAGCCTAAGGGGTGGATATGTAGGTTTATCATGCCGTATGTGTGCATCAAGTCGCCAGTGCATGGTGTACGTGTGTGAAACAAAGACCTCTCTAGAGCCTAAGGGGTGGATATGCAGGTTTATCATGCCGTATGTGTGCATCAAGTCGCCAGTGCATGGTGTACGTGTGTGAAACAAAGACCTCCCTAGAGCCTAAGGGGTGGATATGCAGGTTTATCATGCCGTGTGGCTGCAGAAAGCCGCATGTACAAAATGCAGTCAACTATGACACAGCTACCACAGCATAGTCCCAATGTGTGGTCAATGTTGGGCCAGCGTCGTAGACGGTGGCCCAACAATAATCCAACATTGGTTCAACGTGTTCTGTGTGATTTGGTTTAGCATCAGTACAACCACTAGCCAACGTCACAGACGGTGGGCCAGCATTGAACCAACGTTTGCTGAACGTCGCGAGTTTGCCAGTGTGCACCCTGCAAACACAACACGTTTAACCAATGCTGGGTTACTGTTGGCCCACTGTGCCAAAATTAACCCAGCATTGTGGCTACGTGTCGATTTTTCCAGAGTGGCTGTTTGTTATACTGACCAGTCCCACTATTGTCACCTGTGTAGTAATTAGGCCACTATATTTTAATTCTCAGTTTTTTAGATGGGATAAAATAGAAAATCAAATCGGGGCGCGCTGAAAAAAAAAAAAAAATTGTACCTATTTTTCAATTTTCGGCAAAGTTAATGTTTGCAACAAAACAATTCGCATCGATTTCTGGAAAAGAAAGGCGATTTTTGAAAAAGTTAAGGTGAGTGATAAAAAAAACTAAAAAAACAAAAACATAGCCTGGGAATTTTTTTTTTATGTCCTGAATTTTTTTTTTTTTCGAAAATTGGTAAATATCTGATGCGCGCGTTGTGGTGAGAAAAACACATGTTTTCTTGGCAATGCTTGGCCTTAGTGTGATGCGCGCGCTCATGTAAAACAGGGGAAAAAACATAGTGGCCTAAATGTGGATGAAGTGTACGTAGCCGGGTATAGAATATCTATAGGCCCTATAGTATGTACGGTGGGGGATCTCAACTCCACTATAAGTGTATCAGGGGTAGGGGGGAGAGGAGGTCGAGCGTGGCGGGGTGTAGTGATTACGCCGAATGTCACGCCGTTTCAAAGAAAAAACATTTCCCATTCCCGTGGGCGGGGGCCCTAGGGTAGTGGTTAGCACCGCTGCCTTTCACGCCAGAGTTCGGGGTTCGGTTCCCGGTCTCGGCGATTTATAAGAAACAAAAAATGTTTCTTCCCCATCCACGTGTGGAAGTCAGTATTGTGGGGAGCCTCCGTGACCGAGAGGTAGCGTGCTCGGCCTCAGGCCGCCAAGGCTCGAATTTCGAATCCTGTGTCTGGAGGACAGTGTCATCTCAATCATCTCACCATCCTCAGGAGGTTCTCCTGGCCCAGTTTAGCCTATATGTGCACAAAGGTGGCCTAAAGCCCGATTCATTCCATTTCCCATCCCCGCTCCCTCGTAAATATTCAGTATTGATGTGGGGAGCCCCCGTGACCGAGAGGTAGCGTGTTCGGCATCAGACCGCCAGGCCTCAAATTCTGCATCATTTGTCTGGACGGCAGTGTCATCCGATTCATAATCCCATTTGCAGGAGGTTCCCCTTGCCCAGTTTAGCCTGTAATTGCACAACTGTGGCTTAAAGTCAATTCATTCCTTGAATGAAGTGTTTAAATTGAGGTATATCAATACTGTAGATCTGGTAGTTTTCGCGTGTTTAAATTTTATCAAATTTCTGTTTTTGGGACTGCTCACGAAATTTAGAATTCGCATATTTTTCTTTTTCTTTAGTAGCGCTATTATAATAATAATTTTCGCGAAATTCTTGATTTCTCAAATTTGCCCTCTTCGCGAAATTCGTGAAAATTAAAACATCGCTAATATTACCATATCTACAGTATCTAAATAAACTGTGTATTGATGTGAGTGACTTAATATTTCTTTACGTCGCTTTCTACACTGCCATAGCAGGACAAGGGTTAAACGTCCATTCTGATGATGTTTGTTGCTGACTGAGAGAAACCCTTTAAACGCTAAACGCGACCATAGTCGTTTTAATCCATTTTATTAG
>OZ024905.1:2906889-2962823 GCA_964017125.1 Flabesymbios commensalis
TGAGTGAGTGAGTGAGTGAGTGAGTGAGTGAGTGAGTGAGTGAGTGAGTGAGTGAGTGAGTGAGTGAGTGAGATGCATAGTATTGTTGATCTAGGCAGAAATTACACCGCCATACCTTTGAACAGTTTGGAGCACAACCACAATAACTCAAACATTGACCCCTCTTACCCCCGTGCCCTGGTGGAATGTGTCACTATATTGATGCACATATATTACACTAAAACTCACTCATACTACATCTTATATCTTTATGCTTCAGTTGCCATGGCAATTTGTCATGGTAGCCGTTGTCAACCCCTCTCAGCGAACGTAATACATTGAGCCGGTGTTGGGTCAATGCTGGCCCACAATCTGCAACGCCGGCCCAACATTGCCCCAACATTGGCTCAACTTTGTTGCGTTCATTGGACAAAGATCTCAAAGAAACGCAACACTGACAACCAAAACAAAAACACATTGGGGACTAATTATAAGGTTGTTAGATTGAGTTATCAGTCAAATGTGACGTGTGAGAGGTGACACATTTTGTAATGAGTTCTATTTAAATCACATTTATTACCACATGATATTCGTACAGAGGCTCCCCACAATATTGAATCCTGACGAGTGAGCAGGGAAGAAACACTTTGTTTCTTTCAAACTGGAATGCCAGAGAGGGGGACGAACCCGCGATCTCCGACTTTCCAAGCATTACAGCTTTAACCACTGCACCAGCCCCCCCCCCCCAATGCGACAAAATGAATGACTGATTGAATAGAATGTAGAGAGACACCTGGTGAATATCTAGAAACTATATACACGGAGATAAAAGACAAATATTACACTTTTCGAATATTCCTAGACATTCAATCTACAATAAACGCATTGTTCATGTAACTAATCGTATGAAAATATCTAAGAAATATTGATTTTTATATTATTATGAAGATATAATAATAGTTAAATCTGAGTGCATAGATAAAATTCAGAAAAAAAAATTATTTGTAAAACAGTTTCATCTTATTTTGTAAAAATCTAGCTGTTCTTCAACTATCAACATCTATCCATACATGGTGAATTCATAACGTGATTCTCAAATCGCAGTGAATGAAAATTACCAATTTTAGTAAAGTATCCAAGTGAAACTCCCAGCACGTCAACCCATGTACTGCTAACGCAATTTCCAGCTTCAAACGAATTAAAAATAATATTATTCATGTAAAATCGATATCTCCCAAATTGAATTATTTGATTAACTGAGCATATACCCCAAGATATGCTACACATTTTAGTGGTAATTAATTCAGTCGCATATTTGCTTGAAAACGTATATATACGGTCTTAGCACCAAAAGGGTCATAGGTTACATCAAAGAATGGACGTTACACACACATACTCACACTTACGTGACAAGGGTCATAGGTTACATCAAAGAATGGACGTTACACACACATACTCACACTTACGTGACAAGGGTCATAGGTTACATCAAAGAATGGACGTTACACACACATACTCACACTTACGTGACAAGGGTCATAGGTTACATCAAAGAATGGACGGGTACACACATATACTCACCCTTACGTGACAAGGGTCATGGGATCACAGAATGGACGTTACACACACATACTCACCCTTACGTGACAAGGGTCATGGGTCACATCAAAGAATGGACGTTACACACACATACTCACCCTTACGTGACAAGGGTCATGGGTCACATCAAAGAATGGACGGTACACACATATACTCACCCTTACGTGAAAAGGGTCATGGGTTACATCAAAGAATGGACGGTACACACACATACTCACCCTTACGTGATCTGTACATGATAAATGAACGCGTTTTGCCTGGAAGGTGCGTAGGTATGCCTAGAATGGGAGAAGGTATGCCTGGAATGGGAGAAGGTATGCCTGGAATGAGACAAGGTATGGCTGGAATGGGAGAAGGTATGCCTGGAATGGGAGAAGGTATGCCTAGAATGGGAGAAGGTATGCCTGGAATGGGAGAAGGTATGCCTAGAATGGGAGAAGGTATGCCTGGAATGGGAGAAGGTATGCCTGGAATGGGAGAAGGTATGCCTGGAATGGGAGAAGGTATGCCTAGAATGGGAGAAGGTATGCCTGGAATGGGAGAAATTATGCCTAGAATGGGAGAAGGTATGCCTATAATGGGAGAAGGTATGCCTAGAATGGGAGAAGGTATGCCTGCAATGGGAGAAGGTATGCCTAGAATGGGAGAAGGTATGCCTGGAATGGGAGAAGGTATGCCTGGAATGGGAGAAGGTATGCCTAGAATGGGAGAAGGTATGCCTAGAATGGGAGAAGATATGTCTGGAATGGGAGAAGGTATGCCTGGAATGGGAAAAGGTATGCCTAGAATGGGAGAAGGTATACCTGGAATGGGAGAAGGTATGCCTAGAATGGGAGAAGGTATGCCTAGAATGGGAGAAGGTATGCCTGGAATGGGAGAAGGTATGCCTAGAATGGGAGAAGGTATGCCTAGAATGGGAGAAGTTATGCCTAGAATGGGAGAAGTTATGCCTAGAATGGGAGAAGGTATGCCTAGAATGGGGGAAGGTATGCCTAGAATGGGAGAAGGTATGCCTAGAATGGGAGAAGGTATGCCTGTAATGGGAGAAGGTATGCCTAGATGAGATAAGGTATGCCTAGAATGGGAGAAGGTATGCCTGGAATGGGAGAAGGTATGCCTAGAATGGGAGAAGGTATGCCTAGAATGGGAGAAGGTATGCCTAGAATGGGAGAACGTATGCCTAGAATGGGAGAAGGTATGCCTGCAATGGGAGAATGTATGCCTAGAATGGGAGAAGGTATGCCTAGAATGGGAGAAGGTATGCCTGGAATGGGAGAAGGTATGCCTGGAATGGGAGAAGGTATGCCTAGAATGGGAGAAGGTATGCCTAGAGTAAGAGAAGGTATGCCTGGAATGGGAGAAGGTATGCCTAGAATGGGAGAAGGTATGCCTAGAATGGGAGAAGGTATGCCTGGAATGGGAGAAGGTCTGCCTGGAATGGGAAAAGTGTGCCTGGAATGGGAGAAGGTATGCCTGGAATTGAATAAGGTATGCCTGGAATGGGAGAAGGTATGCCTAGAATGGGAGAAGGTATGCCTAGAATGGGAGAAGGTATGCCTGGAATGGGAGAAGGTCTGCCTGGAATGGGAGAAGGTGTGCCTGGAATGGGAGAAGGTATGCCTGGAATGGAAGAAGGTATGTCTGGGATGAGAGAAGGTATGGCAGGAATGGGAGAAGGTATGCCTAGAATGGGAGAAGGTATGTCTGGGATGGGAGAAGGTATGGCAGGAATGGGAGAAGGTATGCCTGGAATGGGAGAAGGTATGCCTGGAATGGGAGAAGGTATGCCTAGAATGGGAGAAGGTATGCCTGGAATGGGAGAAGGTATGCCTGGAATGGGAGAAGGTATGCCTAGAATGAGACAAGGTATGCCTGGAATGGGAGAAGGTATGCCTAGAATGGGAGAAAGTATGCCTGGAATGGGAGAAGGTATACCTGGAATGGGAGAAGGTATGCCTAGAATGAGACAAGGTATGCCTGGAATGGGAGAAGGTATGCCTAGAATGGGAGAAGGTATGCCTGGAATGGGAGAAGGTATGCCTAGAATGGGAGAAGGTATGCCTAGAATGGGAGAAGTTATGCCTAGAATGGGAGAAGTTATGCCTAGAATGGGAGAAGGTATGCCTAGAATGGGGGAAGGTATGCCTAGAATGGGAGAAGGTATGCCTAGAATGGGAGAAGGTATGCCTGTAATGGGAGAAGGTATGCCTAGATGAGATAAGGTATGCCTAGAATGGGAGAAGGTATGCCTGGAATGGGAGAAGGTATGCCTAGAATGGGAGAAGGTATGCCTAGAATGGGAGAAGGTATGCCTAGAATGGGAGAACGTATGCCTAGAATGGGAGAAGGTATGCCTGCAATGGGAGAATGTATGCCTAGAATGGGAGAAGGTATGCCTAGAATGGGAGAAGGTATGCCTGGAATGGGAGAAGGTATGCCTGGAATGGGAGAAGGTATGCCTAGAATGGGAGAAGGTATGCCTAGAGTAAGAGAAGGTATGCCTGGAATGGGAGAAGGTATGCCTAGAATGGGAGAAGGTATGCCTAGAATGGGAGAAGGTATGCCTGGAATGGGAGAAGGTCTGCCTGGAATGGGAAAAGTGTGCCTGGAATGGGAGAAGGTATGCCTGGAATTGAATAAGGTATGCCTGGAATGGGAGAAGGTATGCCTAGAATGGGAGAAGGTATGCCTAGAATGGGAGAAGGTATGCCTGGAATGGGAGAAGGTCTGCCTGGAATGGGAGAAGGTGTGCCTGGAATGGGAGAAGGTATGCCTGGAATGGAAGAAGGTATGTCTGGGATGAGAGAAGGTATGGCAGGAATGGGAGAAGGTATGCCTAGAATGGGAGAAGGTATGTCTGGGATGGGAGAAGGTATGGCAGGAATGGGAGAAGGTATGCCTGGAATGGGAGAAGGTATGCCTGGAATGGGAGAAGGTATGCCTAGAATGGGAGAAGGTATGCCTGGAATGGGAGAAGGTATGCCTGGAATGGGAGAAGGTATGCCTAGAATGAGACAAGGTATGCCTGGAATGGGAGAAGGTATGCCTAGAATGGGAGAAAGTATGCCTGGAATGGGAGAAGGTATACCTGGAATGGGAGAAGGTATGCCTAGAATGAGACAAGGTATGCCTGGAATGGGAGAAGGTATGCCTGTGATGGGAGAAGGTATGCCTGGAATGGGAGAAGTTATGCCTGGAATGGGAGAAAGTATGCCTGAAATGGAAGAAGGTATGCCTGGAATGGGAGAAGGTATGCCTGGAATGGGAGAAGGTTTGCCTGGAATGGGAGAAGGTATGCCTAGAATGGAAGAAGGTATGCCTGGAATGGGAGAAGGTATGCCTGGAATGGGAGAAGGTATGCCAGGAATGGGAGAAGGTATGCCTAAAATGGGAGAAGGTATGCCTAGAATGGGAGAAAGTATGCCTAGAATGGGAGAAGGTATTCCTGGAATTGGAGAAGGTATGCCTGGAATGGGAGAAGGTATGCCTGGAATGGGAGAAGGTATGCCAGGAATGGGAGAAGGTATGCCTAAAATGGGAGAAGGTATGCCTAGAATGGGAGAAAGTATGCCTAGAATGGGAGAAGGTATACCTGGAATGGGAGAAGGTATGCCTGGAATGGGAGAAGGTATGCCTAGAATGAAACAAGGTATGCCTGGAATGGGAGAAGGTATGCCTGTGATGGGAGAAGGTATGCCTGGAATGGGAGAAGTTATGCCTGGAATGGGAGAAAGTATGCCTGGAATGGAAGAAGGTATGCCTGGAATGGGAGAAGGTATGCCTGGAATGGGAGAAGGTTTGCCTGGAATGGGAGAAGGTATGCCTAGAATGGAAGAAGGTATGCCTGGAATGGGAGAAGGTATGCCTAGAATGGGAGAAGGTATGCCTGTGATGGGAGAAGGTATGCCTGGAATGGGATAAGTTATGCCTGGAATGGGAGAAAGTATGCCTGGAATGGAAGAAGGTATGCCTGGAATGGAAGAAGGTATGCCTAGAATGGGAGAAGGTATGCCTGGAATGGGAGAAAGTATGCCTGGAATGGGAGAAGGTATGCCTGGAATGGGAGAAGGTTTGCCTGGAATGGGAGAAGGTATGCCTGGAATGGGAGAAAGTATGCCTGGAATGGAAAAAGGTATGTCTGGGATGGGAGAAGGTATGGCAGGAATGGGAGAAGGTATGCCTAGAATGGGAGAAGGTATGCCTAGAATGGGAGAAGGTAGGCCTTGAATGGGAAAAGGTATGCCTAGAATGGGAGAAGGTATGCCTAGAATGGGAGAAGGTAGGCCTGGAATGGGAGAAGGTATGCCTGGAATGGGAGAAGGTATGCCTAGAATGGGAGAAGGTATGCCTAGAATGGGGGAAGGTATGCCTAAAATGGGAGAAGGTATGCCTAGAATGGGAGAAGGTATGCCTAGAATGGGATAAGGTATGCCTGGAATAGGAGAAGGTATGCCTGGAATGGGAGAAGGTATGCCTAGAATGGGAGAAGGTATGCCTGTAATGGGAGAAGGTATGCCTAGAACGGGAAAAGGTATGCCTAGAATGGGAGAAGGTATGCCTGGAATGGGAGAAGGTATGCCTAGAATGGGAGAAGGTATGCCTAGAATTGGAGAAGGTATGCCTGGAATGGGAGAAGGTATGCCTGGAATGGGAGAAGGTATGCCAAGATTGGGAGGAGGTATGCCTAGAATGGAAGAAGGTATGCCTGGAATGGGAGAAGGTATGCCTGGAATGGGAGAAAGTTTGCCTGGAATGGGAGAAGGCATGCCAGGAATGGGAGAAGGTATGCCTGGAATGGGAAAAGGTATGCCTGGAATGGGAAAAGGTATGCCTAGAATGGGAGAAGGTATGCCAGGAATGGGAGAAGGTATGCCAGGAATGGGAGAAGGTATGCCTGGAATGGGAGAAGGTATGCCTGGAATGGGAGAAGGTCTGCCAGGAATGGGAGAAGGTATGCCTAGAATGGGAGAAGGTATGCCTGGAATGGGAGAAGGTATGCCTGGAATGGGAGAAGGTATGCCTGGAATGGGAGAAGGTATGCCTGGAGTGGGAGAAGGTATGCCTGGAATGGGAGAAGGTATGCCTAGAATGGAAGAAGGTATGCCCCGAATGGGAGAAAGTATGCCTAGAATGGGAGAAGGTCTGCCTGGAATGGGAGAAGGTATGCCTGGAATGGGAGAAGGTATGCCTGGAATGGGAGAAGGTATGCCTGGAATGGGAGAAGGTGCGCCTGGAATGGGAGGAGGTATGCGTGGAATGGGAGAAGGTATGCCTGGAATGGGTCAAGGTATGCCTGGAATGGGAGAAGGTATGCCTGGAATAGGAGAAGGTATGCCTGGAAGGGGAGAAGGTATGCCTGGAATGGAAGAAGGTATGCCTGGAATTCAAAGTAAAAATTCTTAAGGTATTCTTGCTCATGCAAGTTTTTCTAAATATTTCAAACATAGTATATACACCGAATATATATTTTGTGTTCAGACATTATATATTGTATAACTACCGCCTTAATCAAAGTCCAAATATTTGATAAAATATAAACAATAATATTATTAATGATGACATGGTATATAACAAAGTATCCTGCTGGAATTCAATTAGAAATGGTGTTCCGCCTTAATAAACACGTTATAAAAATATGGTATTTTTAGCAGATTTACATCTCCATTGTGAGTGACATTGCTCTTTTTATCTTATTTGTAAATTTTATTTTTTTCTTTCTACGACGATGACATTATTATTTAGTAAAATCTTTAAGGCGCTAATTGAAAAATAAAGGATGTATTATCACATGTTCAATCAATCAATCAATCAATAAAAATCTTATAGCGCCTATATCCTCAGCGGACCGAGCTCAGAGGCGCCAAATCCTTAGCGCGATCTTGTGTCGTAGTCTTGTGTCGTAGTCGAGGCCAAAAAGGGTTCGTCAACAGGGAACCGGACTACTGCGGAGCTAGGGTTGTAAACCAGATCAAATAGGTGAGATTTGAGTAATTTCCTGAATTTTAAAATTGTTTCGGTATTAGGTACGGGCTCAGGCAGGGCGTTCCATAAGGCTGGGCCAGACAAGAGAAAGCTTTTGACCCAGTCTTAGTTTTAATACGAGGAGCAGCAAATCTATTTGAATTTGTGGAGCGTAGATATTTTGAGCATTTTGACCGAGTAAGTCAGCCAGATATGCCGGTTCGTTAGGAAAGTTATTGCACATATTTTAAGATGAATGTGAAACTTGACAGGAAGCCAATGTAATCGTTTTAGAATGGGGATCGTGGGGCCTTGGTTACCACTTTTGCAAAACAGTTCTGAACGAGTTGTAATCTAGCGATTTTTTTGAAAAAATGAGTTGCAATAATCTAACTTGCTACTGACGAGTGCCACTTCAATTTGCTTCACAAGATCTAATGACAGACTTCTTCAAATTCCATGCAGGTCACGGATAAGATAGAAGCATGCGCTACATGTTTGGGATATGTGTTTTCTGAATTGAGGCTGCCGTCAAATACTACACCAAGATTTTTGGCTGATGCAGATAGATTTGTGTCCTGAATAAAAATTAAGAATGGGAAATTATGCAAGAGTTTTTTACTCAGAAGTTTGGTCCTAATAAGAATAAATTCTGTCTTGCTAGGATTAAGCTTCAGCATTAAAACAGCATTGGACCAATGTCTCGTTTAATAGTATCTTGTAATCAGTTCAGTGGCTATATTAATGCCGTCAATCTGTACAATAGGCTTCTGTTTGCCTACACTTGACCGTCCCAGGCATGCGCATTTTGCAGTTGAATGATTCTTTAAGCACTGTTGGAACTTCTCAAGAGATTCCTTAGCGTTTGAAACTGATGGAGACATCCTATCTGCTGGCTCTGCAAAACGATTGATGCAAGTGTCAGTCAGTCAGTTAGTCAGTCAGTCAGTCAGACTTTGATGCATGTAATTACTCAAACCTAATAAAAAAAACAATCGGTCTCATCCTGCTAATCGTCGGATATTAAGTTTCTCAGAAATATTGTTCCCTCATTACTTGATCATTTGGAGGGCATTTTTTCTGAGGAATTTTTGTTCAGGTGTGATTGATGTGATATTCAAACCGATTAGAAAGGCACGATTCATTATTAGGACCAACTGATGGCTGGTGTGGCTAAAGTCGCCAGATTTATTAACAATTATGTCATTGTCTGTTCCAAATGGAAATGGAAGTCCTGATTTTATAATCCCATTGCGGGCAACCTCGTCTTTAGACTCCTTATATCCCATTAGCTACCACGTACTCCTTACACAATTTCCTGCATCAGATGATCAAAATTTAATGACAAAAACACAGTTTTCCCCAACGAATGTAGTGGATGAAGATGACTTGAAATGGGTGGAAAATCTGAAACCTCTTGGTTTTCCGAAATTAAGTCAATCTTCTGAGATGCAAAATGATGCTTTGATAAATTCTATAAAGGGTTAGAATAGACAGACAGACAGACAGATGTTTCATTGACATAGAGAAAAGTAATTACATACTTATTTATCAAAATAGCGATTAACATGGTAGAACATACGGAATAAAATCATGCTAAATGGCATTGTCATAATAAAACACTGGTTATTACGATAAAATAACAGATAATTGATTACTACTTGAACAAATTAGAAGGCAATGCCAATATGTGAACATATGGGTTTATCATTTTGTTTCGCACATCAAAACCACACAGCAAATAGTTACTATACATGATTTACGAGTCATACATGACAGCCAAAATACACTCTGGAAAGCGTAAGCCATGGCACTAACACAATAGCATCACAGTTTATTTTAATTTTCTAGTGATTTATTTATACAATTTCAAACAAAACATATAGCTAGTACCACATTCCAGGAGTTGCAATCGACGAACAACACTCCCGACCACATAGAGAAAATTAGTTGACTTAGCATCTCTGGAATCCTCCATAAGGCCCCACCTCGTCTGATAACAGCCCCAGGCGACAAAAAAAATCCGAGAGCAACAGCTGTCATGGTATGCAGTAATACCCTAAGTCATAAATGTGAAATAATATGGATAATATTGAGAAAGGAGATTTGTGATTGTTCTAGATAAAAATGTAGCGTGGCCTAATAGCAATAACATGATGCATTCTAAGTATTTGTGCCATTCACGCAGGGTACAACACTTATACAGGAACATTGCTGATTTTTTTTATCCAATAATTAATTCATATCATTTTCAACTATGACCTAGTTAGTACCAAATATGCGGTGTTGTATTAGAACAAAAACATTCCCGATCTCATCTAGAAAGTCAGCTGACATAGCATCTCTGAAGTCCTCGATAAGGCCCCACCTCGTCTGATAACAAAGGCGACTGAATAGTTTCCAGCGACCCTAAATGTCAGAATAAAAAAATCCGAGAGCAACAGTCATCCTGATATCTTGTATTACCCTAAGTCAGATCATGAAATCAGGATTTGATGACTGACATTATTTGTTTGATTGTTAGGTTGAAATGAACGTATATTTGTTATCTTCAGTATTTTTAACTTTTAATATGTTTAAGGCCAACATATATAAATTGGGCTAGTGACTTCACCACTGTAATGTCTCTAGGTGTCATAATAATAATAATAATAATAATAATAATAATAATAATAATAATAATAATAATAATAATAATAATAATAATAATAATAATAATAATAATAATAATAATAATAATAATAATAATAATAATAATAATAATAATAATAATAATATTAATAAAATGCCTAAATCAGAGGTGCAATCCATCCTCTTAAAATTCCAAAGAAGTCTAGAGTGGAGAAAAAAAGCATGGTCGTCATCAGGGAGCCGGGACGCAAAGGAGCTAGGGCGGAAAAGCCAGATCGAAGAAATGCGTTTTAAGCAGTTTTCTGAAAGACAAACTATTTTTAGCCACATGAAGATGTGCAGCCAGTAAATTCTGGAGAGTAGGACCGGAGCTTATTTGTGTTGTTTGATTGTAGATGTTTTACGGAGTCTGCGGAAAAAAGAAGGCTGGATAAATAAGATGGCTGACCATTATTGAGACAACGAAATACAAAAGTACATATTTGAATTGTTTTTCCAAACTTGATTAGAAGCCAATGTAATGATTTCAATAGAGGAAGAGAGCGACTAAAACGTGAAATCTTTGTCACAACCCTAGCCAAACAGCTAGAGATTTAGCTGGAATTTTGTGTAATAAGGAGTTGCAGTAGTCAAGTTTGCTTGTCACCAGTGCCACTACAATTTGTTTTGATAAAGCTAGAGGTAGACTTTTTCTGAGGCATTTAAGATCTCTAATGTGATAAAAACAGAAACTGGCCACTGAGAAATGTGCTGACAAAAATTCGAACCACTGTCTAAAAAGCCACACAAATTCCTTGCGGAATCTGCTGGAATCACCTCATCGTCCAAAACCGCAAGGAGGGAAAAAGTTAATAAACTTCTCTCTCTGCGATTTCGAGCCAATGAGAAGAAACTCAGTCTTGCTAGGACTGAGTTTTAGTTTGGATTGAGCCATCCAAGCAGATACCCCGGTAATACAGCTCTGAGGCATTTTTAGTGACTTAGTAGCTGTGTCACCTGTTAAGGAGTCGAAGATTTAAATATGTGAATCAGCGGTGTAGAAGTGATGACTCAATCCATAACTTGAAATAATGATGCTTAGAGGAGCAGTGTACAAACTGAAAAGCAGGGAACCAAGTACAGAGCCCTGCAGCACTCTATGCTCAAGCAAACTAGAGTCAAAAAAAGATTTGTCAATTTAAATTGTTTCGATGCATGCCACAAAGTTGGGATTTAAGCCAAGCCAAAGCCATTCCAGAGACACCATACCACTCAGCCAGTTTATTTGTTAGAGTGTTGTGGTCGATGATATCAAAAGCCGCAGACACGTCAGGTAAAGTTAAAGCTGCGACATGGCCCTTGTCAAGAGAAACTGAGATGTCATTGTGAACTTTCAACAGGACTGTCTCAGTGGAGTGGAATTGTTGGTAGGCAGACTGCATGGGATTGTTCAATTTGTTGGAGTTTATGTCAGCTTGTAAACGGTTGAAAACAACTTTTTCAATAAATTTAGAAATGAAACTTAGATTGGAGACTGGTCTATAATTTATGCGGTTAATAACAGTAAGGTTTGATTTCTTTAGTAAAGGTGTGACATGGGCCTCTTTGAATAACAGAGGAAATGTTCGTGATTCTAGAGATTAATTAATTATAGTTGTTATGGGATTGATTAAAATATCCAGCAAGGCTTTAAGGATTTAGTTGGAATCGGATCAAGGTCACATGATTTTGATGCAGACCTCATAATGATCTTCCAGACCTCATCCTCCGATGCTGGTGCTAAATTGAAAAATTTATTTTTTATTTTAGGCTTCTGAACAGATGGTACATCATTCACCTGATTTGAAAAATTGGCCAGGATCGTTTTGATCTTGTCA
The DNA here is from genome assembly GCA_964017125.1 of Flabesymbios commensalis. NCBI lineage: Eukaryota > Metazoa > Annelida > Polychaeta > Terebellida > Flabelligeridae > Flabesymbios > Flabesymbios commensalis. Next base: position 2,918,916 of record OZ024905.1, read on the forward strand.
CAAAAATATTTTGCAAAATGCTCACAAATAGATTTTACTTTATTTGTTTCTGGCAGTGCTGCAGCTGGCGTTCTATGTAAAATTTTTGTAAATAGTGTCGCAAATGTGGCGAGGGTTTCCAGTATTCTATTCTATGAGATCTGAAAAATATTGATATTTGGCCTCTGTCATAAGACGATTGCATACATTTCGATAGTTGTGGTATTTTGATCTGTCATAACCAGAGCCTGATCTCCTCCAACGCCTTTCCAGCTGACGATATGATTTTTTACAATCTAGTAGTTTTGGCGTCCTCCATGGCGCTGGAGCCTTCTCAACAACTTTTTAGTTTGAAGAGAAGCATGTTTATCAAGAAGTGAGTTTAAAACTGATTTGTACTGGTCACACAAATCAGTTCATTCTTGGGATTTTTTATTAGTGAAGAGCCCAAGCTATCAGCCCTGAAAGAAGTCATGCAAATTTGTGTTGTTATCCTGGAAGTGATTGTTTTTCTAGGACTTATGGGTGCTGAAAGGTTGATTTCTGATACGATTTCTGATACGTCAAAGTGATCCGAGATACCGTCAGCTGGAAAAGCAGATTTAACATGATCATACGGTGATTTGGTGATGAGAAGGTGAAGCTAACGGCAGTGAACGAGCGTTGAAACATATACATGTTGTTTCAAATTAAAACACTTTAAAATAATAAGGAGAAGCTTATCATTTGTACACATAAGTGAAGCAAGTGATTAATGTAGCTGTATACATTCTCTCAGAATGCGTGCAATATAATCAGTATACACTTACCATACACCCACACACACGATACACAACTGCGCTTTAAAATGTACACATGTAAAATATGTGATTTATGTAATTGTATACATGTCCTCAGAATGTGTGCTATATAATCAGTATACATTTACCATGCCTCCCAGACCTGACCATCCACGTTTATCTTAAATTTCGAATGATCACCTTTTAGAAGTTATAGCATATTACCATGTTATCAAAAAGGTATTCCATGACTGTACAGGGATTTTTCACATACATGACCCATGGCAACATTAAGTTAGTTAATGAAATGCATTATGATGACCAGCATTACATTATTTGCCAGGATAATTCCTGAAGCTCCACCATTACCTCTCTTCACCTCACCCTTATCACCTTTATTTATCATTGGTGGATCAGTTGTGTTGACTAGTTTTTCAGCTAAGGGATTCCCCTCCCCTTTGATTGCAGTTGATCTAATATTTGGCTGTGTTTCAAGTTCTTCCTCAGTCACCCCTGGTTTATCTAGTTGTTTCTTTGCTACTGTTTCATTTGTCTTGTTCATACTTCTGGTCCCATCATGGTGGGATGACCTTGTAGTGATACTTTCTTTATTTACATCGTCTTGACCTCCTTTTTCCCCTCCATGGACTTTCATGTTTTTCTTGTCTACCTGTTTGCCAGTGACACTCTTGGACATGGTAGGGCCTTTTGCTGAGATGGTAGACGTTGCTTGTTGTGTTGAAGGTTTAGATTCATCGAATGGACAAGGTGACACTAGAGGTAGATCCCCTAGACATGCCCAGAACCACTTATACAGCAAGTGAAGGAAAACACTCTCAAAAACCTACTATGCCTATCACCACATCCTGACGTCATCATCTGTACATCTTTTATCCCATCAATGGACTACAGTGTTTTTATCTTATTACAATGTTATTTAAATTACCATTAGTGACGAAAGGTGACGTAAAGCAACAATTTACTACTATTAATGAGCAAACAAATCATAATTACATATGAATATGAAAGAGCCTATTATATAACACAAGTGATTGAATACATTATTGAATATTGTGTGTGACACTGGCCAAGTATTTAACCAGCAGTGGTCGATTTGGCATGATTCGTTCATGGTCTGGGCATGTGCATGGCCGACAATTGCTGCCAACTCAAAAATGGTGAAAACGGTCTAAAGCCACATAAAGCCCTGTATCAATTAAGTTCTTTACTCAAAATATTCTTCCCGTAGTCACTTGATTAATTACTGATAACTCCACTGAAGATGCATAAAAATTTGTTATTTAAAAACACATTTGTTTACATTTATTGTCAGATGACACAACATGACACGGTTGAAATTGTGAAGCATGAACATCACAACTGAGAATACATGTTTTCTTTTGTCGCTATTAGAAATAAATATAGACATATAGTTGGGACTTATGGACATATAGTATAAGCGTATCAACTGAGAAATCACAATTCATTGTGATACTTACCAAATCCCGCCATTCCGACTAGCTTGTCTTCTTCTTTGTTATTATATATGATAGTCATCCTTTGTCCCACCATTCGTAGCTTTTTCAATGAAATTACACCCTCCTCGTTTAATCAAAGCTATCAGTTGGCCTTCTTTGTGTTGCCTAGTGAGCGGGCTACATCCAGGTCCTTTATCATCTGATGGTATTTCAGTTAGCCAGCCCCATTGGGGGGAAGCAAAGTGGTCGCTAGCAAAATAAACGCTTCCTTCTAGTATTTCATCCAGTGAAGATGTTGACAGAATGAGACGTGCAGCAGCTTCTGCTCGCTCTAATTGTTTTTGAACATTTCCCATTCCAGGCATACTTTCTCCCATTCCAGGCATACCTTCTCCCATTCCAGGCATACCTTCTCCCATTCCAGGCATACCTTCTCCCATTCCAGGCATACCTTCTTCCAATCCAAGCATACCTTCTCTCACTCCAAGCATACCTTCTCTCACTCCAAGCATACCTTCTCCTACTCCAGGCACACCTCGCTGACTTTGCACTATTATAATGTCATGTATTATCGACAACAATACGTTGCTGAAAGAAAGTTGTATCATTGTGAGAACAAAGATTTTCTGATGTCAAACAATAACGGGAAATGTGAACAGCAAGGTTTATGGGACAGCTGTTAATACTGAGCTGAATTTGAAAAGAGACATGTTGTCAGCAGTTTGACTTTGAGTGAGACCGTTTGCCACCAGGCTTATAGTGAGAGCCGTGATCACCAGACTGGCTGTAAATAACCACAACTGACGCAAGATGGGAGGGAGTGCTTTAGCATTTCAGTCAAATCATAGAAAAACGCATCGTGTTTGTATGATCGTATTTTTATTCTGTGTGTGTGAACTTTAAGAGTGAGCTGACGTGTCAGATATCTTTTTGTAATTACTCACGATTTTAATATTGACTTCCACATGCACGGATATATGATTTAGCTATTTTGCAGCGAAGATCATTGTGTTGCGACCAAACAGACAGACAGACAGACAGAAATTTTATTGACAATAAAAAGTAACAGCTGGACTTACATGTCATGTGTATACATGGTATACAACAACAAAAACACAAGCATAAGATAACGAATGTATAAAATGCATACCAACCCCATCATAAAAGATCATAAATCGTGAAGGTTCTAAAAATATAATAATTTCTGCTAAGACGCCAAAGTAATTTAAAGTGTAATTAGCAGACTCTTGCCTATTATCACTTTCTGAAGAAGATACACCGTCTTTTTATGACTTTTTAAAACATCTGTGATTGGAATTGCAAAGCATTGCAGAACTCCAAAAACATGGTAAAATATCAAAATAATCGCTGCATGGGTATCAACACAATATGAAATATCAGCTTACAAAACTCAGTGAGTTAAAAGTATTAACATGATAAAAGAGGTCTAAAAAGTCCCTGATTTTGGATTGTATTAAAGTTGAAAGTTCCTCCATTTGAATTATTCGGATATTTAAATGTATTCCCTGGTCAATGTCTACTAGAACTTAAAGTAAAAATTCTTAAAGTATTCTTGCTCATGCAAGTGTGTCTAAATATTTCAAACATAGTATATGCACCGAATATATATTTTGTGTACAGACATTATGTATTATATAGCTACAGCCCTATTCAAAGTAAACGTATTTGATAAAATATAAACAATAATATTATTAATGATGAAATGGTGCAAGGTACTACTATCCTGCTGGAATTCAATTAGAAATGTCCTACCGTTAGTTGTTCCGCCTCAATAAACACGTTATAAAGATATGGAATTATTTAGCAGATTTCCATGTAGATGTATTTTCATTTATATATATGGATAGCCACCATTGTGAGTGACATTTCTTATTTTATCTTATCTCTAAATCTTAATTTTCTCTTGCTATGACGATGCTGCTATTAATTAGTTAAAGGCTTTGAGGCGCTAATTAAAAAATATATGATTTATTATCACATGTTAGGCTAATATTTCAATAGATGGATCGACATTAAGCCAGCATTGTACATAGTGACATCTGGTGAGTGAGCAGTAAAAACAATTACTCCCACACTACCACCTGACAAGAGATACTTAACCAGTGTTGCTTTAATGTTGGGCACTTGTTTACTACTCTGGCCCAACAATAAACCAACATTGGGACGAAATCGTTTGTTTTAGCTGGGCTTGTGTTCAATAGACTACTTAGGAGATAAGATAACAGAATTTGGCTTTCCAAAATTTATTTTGTAGCAACACATCAACCACCTGTTCACTAACTTTTACACATTGCACGATTCGACTGATTCAGCCAAGCATGGTTCCCTGAGCCACGTAACTACGCGGCGCGGCTGAACTTCATGTAGGCTCTGGTAGGCCCCAGTGGCGAATGTTATGTCACTAGTTGCTATGTTTAGATGAAAATAGGGTAATCTCCGAATTCAGACATTTTTGAAAGGTCACTTTCCCGGATGTAGAGTTGTTTACAGTATTGTATTTCCCCGCTGACACACTTCCTATGACTTGACTCAGAAAATTACTAAATTATTTATTAACACAGACATGAAAGTCACGTGACTACGGACCTTGGCCTATACCCGGCCATAAATTAAATTGGCCGGGCTTAAACTGCCGGGCTCGAAATGATCTGCCCTATTTCCTGGCAAGGATGCGAGGGGATATATTGCCTGGCGAGCCCGGCGAATTTTATTTATGGCCGGGTATAGGCCAAGGTTCTCAATCACGTGACCTTCATGCCTGTGCTATCGAGGCCGGTGAATAATTTTCTGGGTCAAGTCATAGGAAATGCGTCAGAGGGGAAGTACTCTTCATCCGGGTAAGTGACCTTTCAAAAATGTCTGAATTCGGGGATTACCCTATTTTCATCTAAAATTAGCAACAAGTCAAAAACATTCGCCACTGGGGCATACCAGAGGCTACATGAAGCTCGGCCACGCCGCGTAGTGTGGCTCTGGGAACCAGAGTAGGGGATATAGAGGTATCCAACTCGACCATTTTCCTGGCGACCCTGAACGAGTACATACCGTGACACCTCTCAATTTTCAACGAAGCGATTTGTTTAGCATTTCTTCGCAGAATTTTCTTCACATTGCTCAGAGCGAACAATTTCAGAAAGTGAATATCATCATCAATACTTTATCATGACTAGAATTGTAGGATGTGTTCTAGGACATTCTTTTGTGGCTAGCCTGCGCTCGCATCTTTCACCATGCTCGTCCTCGCGGCATGGAGATGCACGACTACGTGTTTCTAATAGGTACATCCTACCGTGACTAAGTGTCTTTGACCCGTCAGCCGTGGTCCGAACAACACCTCTCTGAATGATGAGCCCTTAAACATAGATTTTAAATAAATATTAAGCTCAGAATCTCCATTCAATGATTATTACTAGTTCTTAAAACAACTACAGCAGCTTAAGAGAATAGTGTAGTATTTTTTATTAACTTGGAGACCAACTAAACTTTGTCAATTTAAAGCTCAATATTTGGACGCTGAAGTATAACAGTTCTGACTATTAATATTATCATATGAGAAATCAGTAAGAGACTAATTACTTTAAATAAAATAGTTCATTAAAGCTTTTCAATTTATTTGTCATTTGTAGGTTTGGCGAGCCAGTCTTAGCAGCGACTGAGCTTTTTGTGGCTGTGGTAGCGCCCATGGCTAGCCTTTATAGGTACAAGCTTAAATAACTTAAAGGTGTAGTCAACTGTTGAAATTCACGGGACAAGGGTCCCCCAGAAGGCAATAGTGCCCGTGGGTAGGCCAAGTCCCTATTCCATAATAATACTAAATATGCGTTTCATACCTAAAGCCTCATTAAGAGCAAGTTCTCAAATCACAGCAAGTTCATATATACTTGAGCGACATCTATGATTTTATAATTCAAAGATCTTTGCCCTTACCCCTACTTGGTCGCTTGCTTGCAAACAAACTGACTGTATTACTGCGGGGATGTTGAAACTGCTTGACCCAAGCTCGTATTGACATGCCCAGTAAACACAAAACATTTGTATGACTTTATGCAATGTTGGACCAACGTCGAAGACGTTGGGCCGACGTTGTATAAATGTTATACAAATGTCTTGTGTTTGCTGGGCAGGCGGACTTTCTCTCAAACATTGTACATTTATTCAATGTTGGTTCAATGTTGGGCCAGCGTCGCAGACGTTGGCCTAGCATTAAAACAGCATTGGATCAATGTCCCGTTTAAGTAGTATCTTGTAATCAGTTCAGTGGCTATATTAATGCCGTCAATCTGTACTCAATAGGCTACTGTTGGCCTACACTTGACTGTCCCAGGCATGCGCGTTTTGCAGTTGAATCATTCTTTAAGTAAACATCGTATTTATCCGTATTTATTTGTGGTTCAAATCATTTCACATAGTAGATATTAATACCTATGATTGATTAGTTTAAATGATGATTTACGCATAACAGTGATATGCATGAGTTCTAATTTAAATCCGTTAATTGTAAATAAGTCCTGAAGTCTCAAGGGTTCAGTCAATGTGTTGCTGTATTGTAACATGGTTGTGTTGATATTATTATTTAATAAGATTCAATAGAGCGTGAATTTAGCGTGCACTGAATAATAATAATCTCTTGTCGTATAGTTAAACGTTTTATTAGTATAACAGCTTATTTCATTCAATTCGAATAATTATGGTATCTTAAGAGTAGCGTTAATCAAGTCCTAAAGTTAGCTGTTCAATTTTAATAGGTGGCGCATAGATTGTCACGCTGAAGATTGTAAAGGGTGTGTCGGTACAGCCTGGATGGCGAATACTAGTGAGTGGTCTTGACCATGCGAAATTGGACGAATGTCGTTTTAATGATGTGCCGGTGTAGAAAATGTTGGGCCGTCAGTAGAACAGCATTTGTTTAAGTATCTTGTTCGCTGGGAAAACACCTATTATTCAATTATAATGGTACCTTGCTTTTATGGTGATACGATCTGATTTTGTGTTATTTAAAGTTTGCGTTATTTTATTTTGTACTTTTATGATGCAATATTATAAATGCGCTTATAATAAAATTGTATATGATATTGAATTAGCGAAGTAATATTTTACTGGTAATTTACTGGTCAATGTACGGATTACGTCTATTAATATGAGTAGCATTTATTTACTTCAAAGTTTTCATTTTGTAGATTCACCACGCCTTTGACATTACAATACAGATATACCACCAGCATCAGTATTCTTTTGTTATTTCGAGTGCGTAGAATAACGCACTTCCATCACCACACACCACAATATATATACATTCACAGTACATATACAATATACAGAACAGAACAAAAGAAAAACAAGACAATACACAAGACATAAGAAAAAAAAAACTGAAGAAAAACATAAAACAAAAACAAAACATTAAAAATCTATGCTATATCTATGTTAAGTGTTTTATGTGGTTATTATCTGATTAGTCATTAATAATTGAAAAAAAAGAAGTAGGCCTAATATTAAATTCATGATAATATAAAAGTTCAATGCCTACGACGCCGACCCGGCACCAAATCAACACTAGGCCAATGTGTCATGTTTTGGCCTACTGAGTGATAGCCCCCATCATTATAATAACAAAACAAGAGATGTTCTCCCAACTCCGGTACAACGCGATCCAGCGCCACAGACTGTTGGCCAACACTATACTAATACTGGGCAAACGTCTCGCACCTGCCAGGACGATCATAGCTAGGCTACATAAAACAAAGCATGCACGAGTTATTACAACCTCTCCTTGAATATACCTCCACTGGTGGAACCCACGTGTCTGTCTTGTGGACATGATCAGCCACCTCTTCCAGGCGTCAGCTGCAGGTGTACGAATAAACACAGTTCATGACAAGCCATCGAACAGGGGCTACTTGAAACTGATCATGTGGAGCCTATAGAGTAGTTTTTAATTAACCCCGCCACATCACACGTGAAGGAACTCGTGTAGAGAAACGACGCATTGTGGTAAATAGTTCATAAAAATATTGAAAGTCACTACATAAATGAGGCTTTGTGTGCAACAAGGAGGAACATATTGAGTTGCAAAGAATACCATCTGAGTGTATGTCGGATGAGGAGGAAACAATACAAGACGGTCAGACAGTTTGGTTGGTGCAGTCGCCTATTTGACAATCTTCTAAGTCGAGCGGCTTGTTGCACACGTTTGACCAGCGCCTTGCCCGCCAGCCTCAGCCACCGAGCCAGCAATACCGATCAGGCCCCCTCTCCCAGCGCATGCCTTCTTCTCCAGTGTCAACAGATTTAATTCTCGATGAGTCTAAGTTATAAGAAGACTGTTGAATATATCGTCCAACTACTTTCACATGTTGGAGTAGCGCAAATATTTATAAATATGTACAACATATGTAAAAATTTCAAGTTAAAGATCGGCAAAAAACACATTATGATGCTGTACTGTTGATACTTTCTTTTGCCTTTGCGTGGCAAAATACATGTTTACCGTTACATTTGTATGGAAAATAAATTTACTGATGATTTTATTAGTTTCCATTTTTTATTCACCTGCGAGGTCGATATAAAATAACGTAGGTTCAGTATAATTGGACGTAGGCCTACATTTATGGTGCATACAGCTTAAAAATATTATTTGTCAGAATAAAAAAAAAAAATTCTGAAATATTTTTTTTATTCTGACAAATAATATTTTTTAAGATAATTATTGTAGATCACCATACAATAGTAATCATCGTCGGGCATGTGGTCATTTAGTTATACTGGGCCTTTAGTCGTCAAATGGTGTTTGTTGATGACAAATAAAGGAGATTATTTAGCGCCAATGGTTAAAATGAGGAATGACACGTAGATCTTGTGATGATTGCTCCTGTGTTACAACTCACTTGTGCATTTTAAAGCTTGTATTAGATCAAAACTATAGCAAGGAGGACAATAACAATTTGTTGGGGGTAGGCAACACGTTTGATACGTACACTTCTCTCTGTTTAATCATCGTTGGCACTTCAACTGTCTGTGTACATTAATGGCTTATCAAGTATTTCAGTGAGAAAGTAAGTTGCTCAACGTATACAGCCATATACACTCTGGAAACAGTACGACATGTGATAACGAATATGATAACGGGTACAATGGCGATGTTGATACAGCATTAAAACAGTGTTGTGCTATAGTCTGCTTGCCAACGATATATGCTGTATACATCTACTTCAACCTCATTACATCATAGTTACGATCCCCAATATTGGCTTAATGCTGGCTTATCCTTTATATGAAAGAGAACACCGTACTTGCTAAAAACGTCTATGCCTAGTAATAGTAGTGTGATGTAACAATTCCATGGCATGCATAGGGTCGGTGTAGATCGGTTATCCCCTACATTCACGCTTAGCGTCGCACCTCAATCTATGTTAACTACACATGGAGTGATTTCAGGAGCACAAGTGGTCATCATATCTCGGGAGATTCTAATTGAGTTTGAATAACTCTACATACGATTAAACAACATTAAATAATAAGATTAAAAATAATTAATTGTCTTCTCAGAGCGTAATCATCCATATTGACACATCAAAATATATTATATCTGTTTGTATGTCTTCCGATGTATATTTAAAATGGTGTGGTCTAGCAACAAAATAAAAAACCGTTCGCCCTCAGATCTGATAAAAATAGTTTACATACATAATTATTCCACCAATAAAGCTTCACAAAAATGATATAATATTTACAAAAACATCGAGGGCTGATACAATTTCAATGGCTCCATGGCGCAGACACTCAATCAAGGGAACAAGTAGCAGTAGCGTTATAAATAGATTCTTTTTGAATTCAAGATATTTGTGTCGTCCACCACACCCTCACAATCAGTGCTGACCCCTGGTGAATAATTTATTGGTCGGCTATACCCGCATCAGCGCGACCCGAATATCTGTTATTGACGCTCAGCCCGCAAAGGTCTGAATCTGTACTGACGTGACGTCAGCGGTGATGTCATGTGCGCTGCATGACACCCGATGACGTCTGCAACAGCGGCACCCGAATTTGCTTGAATGTGGCTCACATTGCGACATCACTCTGTGCCGATTGGTACAAAATAGGACCCCTTTTTGCGAAGTGTATAATATTACACTACAACGCATTGTAGCCATTTTAAGGGTGGAATCAGTCTTCACATAGGAGTCCCCTGTCCACATCCCTGATTTTAGTCAAGCAATGAATAGAGAATCATCCGGCATGTACATCATTGAACCAGCATTGGCCCATATAGAGCTACAATCATATACTACAAGCCAAAATGTAGTATATGCTTACTTGTAAATAAACAGATACTGCTTTTTGGCTTTGCACGATAGCAAAGTGATCCAAAAAATCTTTGAAAATCCTGGATAAATCCGGAATGATATGATGGATGACTTAGAAAAGACGTTAATAAAATTAGTTACTTATTCCGGTTGCTTATTCCTTATTCGAACAAATAAGGAATTAGTAAGAGTTACATATACCTTATTAAAACGAGTAAAACATAATTAAAAACTAAGCTACTTATTTCTTATTGGACCGAATAGGAAATAAATAACATAAACTTTATTGGAACAAATGAGGAATAACTAACCTGTTATGTATTTCTTGTCCAAATTTTGATAAGTAACTCCAAAAATGAAAATAAACATAATAAATGAAGCAAATTCATGCTCACGCTCTACAAAAAATGCTCATATACTGGTTCTCTAGAGAAAAAAGTTAAATCACCAACCTGGCAATATTGACATGCACAAAGATTCCGATTTGAATGAGAAATAAGTAACTGGTTACTTATTACTTAAGGATTTGAATAAGGAATAAGTAACTGGTTACTTATACCTTAATCGCGTTTGAATAAGTAACTGGTACTTATAAGGGTAAAACACTTAAAATTCAAAAACAAATTCTAAAATACGCTCAAACTCGACAATGTATTTTGAGGAGATAAATGAGTAGAAAAAACAATCTGGTCGCATAAAGAATAGCACAAGTCTTGCTACTTATTCGGTGTTGAAAAAGGAATACGTAACTGCTCACTTACTAATTCCTTATTCGCGTTTGAATAAAATAAGTAAAATAAAATACCACTATAATCGCACAAAGAGTTGTACAAGTGTTGTTACTTATTCGGTTTTGTATAAGAAATTAAAAACCGGTTACTTATCCCTTATTCACGTTTTAATAAGTAACTGGTAATTTTATACTGTAAAAAACACACACAAAAAAACTAAAACACATCTGAAATACGTTCATAATCGACACAAGATGTTCATGTACTTTTAATATGAGGAGGAAAAAATGTAAAAGACCAGCCTGGTTGCGCAAAGTGTTGTAAAAATATTTTAATTATTCAGTTTTGAATAAAGAATAAGTAACTGGTTACTTATTCCTTATTAGCGTTTAAATAAGTAACTTGTATTGATATGGTAAAATCCTCATGATTGAAAAAACCCCACAAAACATCTAGAATACCCTCTCGACAGAAGACTATCATATACTTGTATTTTGAGGAAATAAATCACAAAAAACAATCTGATCGCAAAAAGAGTAGTGCAGGTTTTGTTACTTATTCGGTTTGAAATAAGTAACTGGTTACTTATTCTTTTTTCGCACTTGAATAAGTAACTGGTACATATACGATAAAAAAAACCTTAAAATTACCAGAACACATTTAGAATACGCTCATACTCACCAAAAGACGTTCATATTCTGATAATATGAGGATATGAAGATGTAAAACCCCGACCTCATCACACAAAGAGTTGTACATGTCTTGTTACATTTTCGGTTTTGAATAAGGAATAAGTCACTGGTCACTTATTCCCTATTTGCGTTTGAATAAGTAACTGGTACTTTTATACTGTGAAAACCACTACCAATACCAGAACACATGTAGAATACGCTCATACTCAACAAAAGATGTTAATATTCTTGTAATCTGAGGAAATAAAGATGTAAAGACCAAATTGATCCCACAAAGATTAGTACAAGTATTGTTAATTATTCGGAAACCTGATAACAAGCTTGATAATATGAAAGGAAAGCTGAGAACATGCTAAATGTGATGTGTTATACCATTCAATCCAATTAGCATGGTGGCCAAAAGACAGCATTTCATAGTGGGAGGTGAATTTGTTACCACACGGAAACTATTTTTTCTTAAGAACTATCAATACTAATGGACAAGATCAAGGCTGGTTTATCCAGACTACTGGTGTAAACATGGGTTCAGCGTCAAACTGTATGCATAGAAGGAGTTCAGGCAAAACAGTAGTTTAAACCGAGAGTTTATCGAACGAAAGTTAAACCTGCTCAGGGGGTAGTTTAAGCATTGGTTTAACATGAAGTGTAATGAACATCACAATAATAACAAATGCAAATACACGAAATAGGAGCGAATGAGATAAAACATACACAGACTGATTATTTATCATAAATGTACTTTTCTTTCAACCCACTTTTTTTCTAATTTTTGACATGGATGTCAATAATGAGAAATCGGGAGTTTCGTCTCTATATCTAGCCTTACTGGTGAATGCGCAGCACAAAAATTTTAAAACTTGCATCAGTTCTGTTTGCAGTTCTAGTCCATGGACATGTTTACATCATATGGTCATATTAAGAAGCCAAAATAAAATCACCGATTTTTTTTATGATTTTAGCCTGGGCCAGTCCCTTTGAGATTTTCTCGGCATTACGTATTGGCACAGGCAGGGCGTTCGATAAGGCTGGACTAGATATAGAGAAAGCTCTTGACCCAGTCTTAGTCTTTATACGAAGAGCAACAAATCTATTTGAATTAGTGGAGCGTAAATATTTTGAGCATTTCGGCCGAACAAGTCAATCAGCTAGATATGCAAGTTGGTTTTCTTTTAGGGTTCGGAAAGTTTATTTGCGCATATTTTAAAATGAATGCGGAACTTGACAGGAAGCCAATGTAATCGTTTTAGAATTGGAACGGAACGACTAAATCGTGGGGCCTTGGTTACCACTCTTGTAAGGCAGTTTAGAACGCGTTGTAATCTAGCGATATCATTTTCTGGCATATTGTGAAAAAGTGAGCTACAAGAATCTGACTTACTACTGACGAGTGCCACTGCAATTTGCATGGCAAGATCTAAGGACAGGTCACGCAGGTCACGAATATGATAGAAGCATGCCCTACATGTTTGGGATATGTGTTTTCGGAAATTAAGGCTACTGTCGAGTAGTACACCAAGATTTTTAGCTGATGTAGATGGATTTGTGTCTTGACCTAGAATTAAGCATGGGGAATTATTCAAGAATTTTTCTTGATGAGGTCCCAATAAGAAGAAATTCTGTCTTGCTAGGATTATGCTCCAGTTTAGATCCTGTCATTCAGGCCGACACACCCATTAAACAATGTTGCAACTTCTCAAAAGATTCCTTTGCGTTTGAAACTGATAGAGACATGTAAATTTGAGTATCATCAGCATAAAGATGGTGGTTTATGGCAAAACTAGAGATAATAGCGCTGAGTGGTGTAGTGTATAAAGTAAAAAGCACTGGTCCTAGCACAGAGCCCTGTGGAACTTCATAGGATAGTGTGACTTTATAAAGTGTCTTAAACAGTGTCTTTATTTTTTACGGACTGGTGCCTATTTTGCAAATAAGAAAAAAACCAAATTTGTGCCTGGCCAGATATTCCATACCTATCAGTGGTGTCGAAATCGGCCGACAAGTTAAGCAAGGGTAGAACCGTAACTTCACCCTTGTCCATACTAATAATGATATCATTATGTACTTTCAGCAGAGCCGATTCTGTAGAATGATGTTTCCTGTAGGCTTTTTGAAAATGAAACTTAAGTTGGATACAGGCCTGTAATTTTTCAGCTCGTTTTTAGGAAGATATGTTTTTTTCAGCAGTGGTTTTTTTTCAACACGCTTTTTCAACATGCTTGTAGGAATGGGATCCAGATCACATGATTTTGACGATGAACTCAAAATAAGCTTTTTAATTTCATCTTCTAACGCACGTTCAAAAACGTTCATTTTGGATCTAATTTCTGGTTTTTGCAATTGTGGAATATTCTGTACTTTATCTGGTAATTTGGAACGGATAGTTTCAATTTTATCCACAAAATACCTAGAGAAATGATCACAAAGTGATTTTACTGATGTGAATTCTGGCAGAGCAGGAGGTGGAATTCTATGCAGAATGTTATTTATTGAATTTCAAAGGCGACGGGGATTGTCCGAATTTTCTGCAATAACATCAGCTAAATTTTTCGCTTTCGTCATCATTCCATTACACAGGTGGCATTGATGTTTTAACGAGGACGATCTAGATGTGTGCGAGATCTGCGCCATGTTCGTTCGGGATTGTGGCGAAGGATTTTACCCTTCGTTATTTCCGAAGTCATCCATGGAGTTGGTGGTTTTCTGGGCAGAGTCTTTGTAGTTACAGTAGCGTGTTTGTCTAAAATAGAGCTAAGAACAGAATCATACTGTTGACATAGTGCCGAGAGATGATCTTTCTCTGGTGTCTTTATTAGATCCGAACTGAGAATATCTGAATGAAACGATTCATAATCAATTTTGTTTATTTTTCGAAACGATATTTTTTCTTTGTTCCATTTCGTCTTACAACAGTCAATTTCTGATATGACAGCAAGATAGTCCGAGATACCTGCTGCCGAAAAAAACTGACTTGATAGAATTAGAAATGCGTTTGGTGATTAGCAGATCTAGCCAATGACCATGAACATGAGTTGGAAAATTAACATGCTGCTTCAGATAGAAACATGTGAGGATTTCATTGAATTTGTTGGTGTTTCCATTTGAGTTATCTAGATGTAAGTTGAAATCTCCCAATATATACAAATTGTCATGCAGTGAAATTATGTTCTCTAGTAGATCTTTAAATTCATCAACAAATCGACTCACTCACTCACACCATCTTTTTCATCACGTGCTGTTAACGATGAACACAGTAAACTACACTTACAGTTTATTATATATATATATATATATATACAAAATCATCGTGTACAAAAATATATAGCTTATTTGAGACGGAATGAGTTGTTGAAAGACGTGTGAAATTGACCTCTATCATCCCATCACCAGGGTAACCGAGTCATCACCATGACAACATAGGTCACCTGTAGCATCACCATGCCAACCGGGTTTACTACATTAATACAGCATTGATACAGCATTAATACAGCATTGACATACATCAGTGGGAATAAGCCTGCATTTAATTTAAGCGGACACTTTTTAAATCCTAGAAATCTGCTGCTTTCGAAGTTCACAGGTTACATCACTTGAACAAATTATCAAATAAACTTTAGATTCTATTATTTGACCATATATTTACTCAACCTTATTACATAAAATACGCAAATGTAAGATATGATATGAAATAAGAACAAAAATGATATGGTATATTTGAATAGCATGAGCTATATGACACTTATAAAATTGAACAAAAGTATATTTCCAAATAAGTGAACACATACTTGACTAAGCATGAACTTCACCAAATAATTAGTTCAACCCACACTAAAAATATTCAAACAAATTGCTGATTAAATTCGCTTCATGAAATTATCGATTAAATTATGTTATTCAAATTTGTTATTCAACCCTATCATGTTTATGAAATACGCAAATGTAAGATATGAAATGAACGTTCATAACTTATTTATTGTGATGAAATATAACATTTTTGAAATAAATAAATAAAAAAACGTGATATGGCATCTATAATTCGGATACCCAGCAAAGACTAGTCTAGTCGACGTAACATTAGTCCAACACCGAGTCAATGTGTTATTTATAATGGGTACGTTAATATGACTTCTAGGATTCTAATAGCCTGGTATGGTACTATGTTCACCATACACGTACAATTACATGCTACGACTTATCAGTTAACAAAATATATTAAATTTAACTGTACAAAAAACTTTATTAAATACAAACAACAGCTGGTTATTAGTTATTGATAATGCTGTAGCATAGTAAGCAGCACCTCTGTAACAAAGTGATAACTCAAGGTCATCTTGGGTGATTCCATAGACATCGAGGGAATGGACAACAGACTTCAAATCTCACGACACTGATTGCGAGAATTCCGTCTGCGAGAATTGGCGAGAAAAGGGATAGTTTTTTTCCGCTGTAAACTGTCAACCATGGGCTTTTTTATCGTTTTTTCATGTGAAAATTGTGTTGATCACAGTTTCAATCACAGTAAAATTAATTATTCACATCCATATCTTTCAAATCGTACCAAATATATTCGATAAATGAATACATTATAATATTTCCCTCTGCTTCATTATCAAAAGTATTTAAATATTTCAACAAGAATAAAACATCCAAGCCCATAAAGTATCCTTCTCCCGTGAAAATATGTGGACTTAGATCATAGATGTGCATGCGCGCCGTAAGTTCACGATGATCTTGCGCCTGTTGGTTGTCCATATCTAGAGGTCTATGGGTAATTCGTCCCACCGTTAACATGACCTGTAAATGTCTACTGAGATAACTTAAACAAAAAATAAACTTATCAATACCTCGGACGTGTAATAGTCTTCATTAAAATTGAGCTTCGAACATATGATCAAATTCTTACTTCAAACTAAAGTACAAATCTTCTAACAAGTTGTTGATTTAACATCATATTAGATCATTTCAACAAATTATCAATTTAATCCTAGTTAATATATTCAACAATACGTTTGAATTAACTTCAATCGTTTGAATAAGGTAATTTATTCCAGCTTTGTCGGGAACACTTGTTTTAATAACTAAGGTCCTACTGATATGTACAATTAATACAGAATTAATATTTCATTATAAACACTCGTTGTGTGAATAATTAAATCACGTGACAGAATATGATATCAGAATGGTCACATGACGTTTTACGTGATCATGTGATACACATATAGACCACGTGACCCGATCGGTTGGTTGAAAGCCCAGCAAACACGAGCCATTGAGAAAATGTTGTTTCAACCCTTTGATTGTGGGAACCATCTGCAGACGTCTGAATCCGACGTATCTAGTGTTGTTACCCATGCGGGATCTGGTCATTTTTGTGAAACATGCTGGTCTAATGTTGGTCCATCGTCTACGACGTTTACTTGACATCATAACAACATTGGGTGAACGTTTATTATCTTGATCAACTGTCAAACAGCCTAAAATCATAAGTGAACTCAAACTTGTAAAAGAACCTCCAATGTAGGAACGCGATGATGTCCTTACCAATGTCAGTGTAATGTTGGCCAACTGTCTACGACGCTAACAAAACATTCCACCAACATTCCCAGTAGACACGATATATCTATCCAATGGTTGACCAGTGTTGGCCCACCGTGTACGACTTTTGCCCAACATTGGTCAAACGTTGGGTAGATGAGCCGTGCCTGCTGGGTTGGGTCCAGGAATTGGATGCATGTATCATCGACGACCATCTGTTAAATAGACCCTTAAACCGCCGGTGCCGCATATATTCGGGTTTTCATTTTTTATTAGCACACTAAATACCACATATTAAATAAGTTCAAGATAAAATGTGACATCAACCAGCAAGATCTGAAAAAGAGTTGACCTCCATTTTGTCAAATCTGAATAATTTTCACTCACTTGAAGTTGTGGATCGCGTCAGCGAGACACAACTTCAATTGGGTGAGAATTCAGATTGAATACTTTGGCGGTTAAAGGGTAAATAGACCAAAGACATACGTGAATTCAAACTATTATGAACATCTTCAGTGTTTCAGTTCCCCAGTAAATTGTCATTTTCAAACATATGGCGTTTGTTCAGTGCTGAGTACCACATAGTGGACGAGATCAACTGTCAAACAGCCCGAAGTCATAAGTGAAGTCAAACTTATATGAGAACCTCCAATGTTGGAACCTGTTATCGTCCTCACACGCCAACATCTGAGGCATCTGGTCCTTCTTATGAACCTGGTTCACGTTAGTTACCTGGGTCATACATAGGCGGCGCCTGTCCTTCTTAGAGCCGTAGTTCATTCTGACGATCACCTCATATGGGACGTCTGTGTCCTTAGAAACGGACACAGTGTCCCACTTCACATCTCTGGAAAGATGAAAAGATGACAGAAAAAAGGTTAGACCGAGTCCCACTTCACACATCTCTGGATAAAAATATAGGTTAGATAACGGAAAGATAAATTAATGTTTTGGTCAGTAATATAACAGAAAAACGCAACATGCATTTTTTTATTTTTAGTAGGATTCATTTAGACTGACTATAAAAGCGTTTTGACGATTTTCAATGTGAACGTGCCACTGAAGTCATAATATTTGAGGCCCTCTCCGTGAGATTTGAGCTGGACCAAGTTGTTTGAAGCTCTCAGCAGTGCCTCGGGCTTCATACAACTCTGGTCCAGCTCAAGTCTCACGACTCAGGCCTCAGATAACAATTAGCGCCTTCAAAACACATGCTATTGAGAGCAATCGCAAATCTGGAATAATAATAGAATTAGCTGGAAGTGATTGTCGCCGAAAAAGAATCAATGTGAAACCAATGCTGTTTAAATGTTAGCCAACCTTCTGGGGGCACTGGTCCAACATTAAATCAACACAGAATATATATCTACATAAAATGTCATTCTATATAATATAAGCTACCTGGCAACAATCGCCGAGCTAAGAGGAATAGTATAGTTTGATCAAGCCGCACACAGTGGTCATCACTGAACCAGACTCTGTCCTCGTGGTGAGTTAATAGTGTTTAACGTCGCTTTCTGCACAAATTCAATAATGGCAATATCGCAATACCGGACGAGATTCGAAACGTTTCCTCGTAGCCAATGTGGAAACAATGTTGGATTAACGTTGGCCCATCGTCTACGACGCTGGCCCAACAATAAACCAATATTGTGTCAACAGATAAGCAGGCTATAATTATATCTACAACCCACCTGGCTTTATGAGAGTATTCTCCTATCTTTAGAAGTAACATAGTTTGATCTAGTAGTTGTATCTACAATCCACCTGGCTTTTATGAGATCATTTTCCGATCTTAACCAGTAAGGTAGTTTATCTAGCAGTTATATCTAAAACCCACCTGGCTTTATGATATCATTCTCCGATCTTAACCAGTAAGGTAGTTTATCTAGCAGTTATATCTAAAACCCACCTGGCTTTATGATATCATTCTCCGATCTTAACCAGTAAGGTAGTTTATCTAGCAGTTATATCTACAATCCACCTGGCTTTATGACATCATTTTCCGATCTTAAGCAGTAAGGTAGTTTGATCTTGCAGTTATATCTACAATCCACTTGGCTTTATGAGATCATTCGCCGATCTTAAGCAGTAACGTAGTCTGATCTAGCAGTTATAATATCTACAACCCACCTGGCTTTATGAGAGCACTCGCCGACCTTTAGCAGTAACGTAGTTTGATCTAGCAGCACACAGTGATTGTCGCCGAACCAGAATCTGCCCTCGTAATCAATGTGGAACGTGTTCTCAGGGAGGATCCGGTGGAAGAAACAGAAGTAGGTCATCCCAACGAACCCGTCGCTAAGCTTCTGGAGACAGGCCTCAGAGCGAAGGTTAGCTACCTCCCCGTGAAAAACGGCGAGATAGGAAGGCTTAGGCATCTCTGGGATTATCTCCTGAAAACAAACAAAGGTCATAGAGGTCAAATAGGTCATAGAGGTCACATTAACATAATCTAATATGACAAACTCAAGGTCACAGTCCCGTAAAATACGGCCAGATAGGAAGGCTTGGGCATCTCTGGATTATCTCCTGAAACAGGAAAACGTAATATAGGTCACACTAACATAATATAATATAACAGACTTAAGGTTACAGCCCCGTGAAACAGAGCGAAATAGGAAGGCTTCGAAATCTATGTCTAAAATAAATTGTATATCTAGCATTCGACATTTGAAGCATTCGAAATATTTGGAACATTCGAGACATTCGGAACATTCGACACATTCGGAACATCCAGAAAATTTGGAATATTTTAAAAATTTGGAACATTCAGAACGTTCAGAACATTTTGAACATTCGGAATATATGGGGCATTTGGGACATATGGGACATTTTGGACATTCAGAACATTTGGATATTTGGCACATTTGGGGACATCCCCCCTCTGTAATTACAACCAATATGTTTCTTATGAAATAAAACATTTAAAAGGTTTCTTCTGTCCATATCAAACACCCAGTGCTGGTTCAATGCTGGGCCACTCTCTGTGACGCTGGCCCGTCATTGAAACATTATAAACGGTGCTCAAAGAGTCAGGTCGGTGAGTCGCCCACTACAGTCGCCCCATATTAGTGGCCAAGTTGCTTACCACAGATACCCTATGAGATGCCACTCTCTCTATGCGGGTGACGCTTTCCTCCCCCCGTCGCCAGATAACAGATCCATTGGACCAATGCTGATGTAATGCTGGGCCACCGTCTGCGACGCTGGGCCAACATTATTCCAACCATAACTTCATAACGCTTGAAGCTCTGATGACGAATATAATCGTGAATATATTTTTTCTTAACACTTTTTAAACATGCAAGTATTTCACCTAGCGACCTCAAACGTTATATTTGACTTGTTCATATTAACCCTTTCAAGCCTGAATTAACCATTGTCATCTTCATCCACTACAAGCCGCGAATTGCTGTCGCAATTCTCTACTTGTAGTGGATGAAGATGATTTGATGTGGTTTAAATTTGAAGAAAATTACTCTGTATTCGTAGAACAATTTCAACGAAATTTGCCTTCTAAAACCCTTAGCTGTGAAAAATCAAGTATGTTTTCAATGATGTAAAATGATGCTTTAATGTATCGTGAGGGCTTAAAGGGTTAAGGACTGTTACCCAAAAATATCAACCGTTTCCCACACACGGCACCTCTTTTTCCGCAAAACAGGACACACAGGCACAATGAACTTAATAGGCTCCGGCCGGGCCGAAATACCTACATACGTCTGAACTATCTAAACTATCTTATCTTACATACTTTCATAAACCAGTCGAACCCTCGGCAGCCGAGTCTTTTCTTAAGAGTTTTTCTCTCGGCCAGAGACTCCATATCTTCCCGCGTAAACTTGACCCGTTTCTTGGGCCAGGAATAAGTGGATGCGTAGAAGAATTTCCTCCAGTCGTCCATCCACAGCTCAGCTATACGCATCTGATTCTTCTGCAATTCAAACATTACACATACTTTTAATAGCGCTTTGACAACCTGAAACGAACAACCACCATTGTGTGAGTGGCCCTTAGCACAATATTAATATTGATCATAATTATTTATTCAATGCAAATTCATTATTTATGCCTAAAAGTGATGCGTGCACGGGAGACTCGTATAAGACTTTTTACCTGTGATGGTCCTGGGATGTTGCAATTTGCGAAAAAAATACGTGCGTGGAACTCTAATCATCTGCAAAGCTTACATCTCAAGTGAGCAGTTACTATGGTTACTGTTACAAACCATGGAGACCAAATAGTTATTTTCAATTCGAAAAACCATAAAAGCTTTAGTTACCTCCTTCCGCTTCATTTGAATACTTATGTTATGGGTCTATCCATTATAAATATCTTACTCTTTCAGGCTGGGGATCGACTTTAGACGTCAGAATCTGACGTCTACAAAAATCAGATTCTGACGTCAAAAGTCGATCCGCGTACTGAAAGGGTTAATTTACATCAAACCACTGGTTACTTGATAAGCTACTGTTGTTTGAGTTCCAAGGACAGTGTTAATCACACAACAGCTCAAGCCGACATCTTAAGTGTGGAATGTGCTCAAAAGTTGTAAATGAACCTGATACAAACTGACTCGGAGCAAGAAAACAGAAGATGTAACTGCTTACATCTCAAGTGAGCATTTACCATGGTTACTCAAAATTGTGTTGTCTTCAACCTTTGTAACGCTGATATATTTAAATATTTTTGTACAAACCATGGAGACCAAAAAGTTATTTTCAATTTGAATCAGCATAAATGTCTAAGACCATTATAAATATTTTCCTATCTCTGGTTGGGGATCGACTTCAGAAGTCAGAATCTGACGTCTATTCTGACGTCTAAAGTCAATCCCGGGGCTGAAAGGGTTTGAGTTGTAATGACAGTGTTAATCACACAACAGATCAAACAGAACGTATATCTTAACCCTGAGCCTGCTAAATTAATTTATTTAAATTTTCACCCACTTGAAGTTGTGTCTCGCTACCGCGACCCACAACTTCAAGTAGGTGAAAATTATGCATATTGGTTTAATTTAAGATCAAATATTTGAAAATCTTGATGTTTAAACACACATTTCGTTCCTAATAACAGTGATTTGATCAACTAATAAGCTAAAAACGACAAAAGTCGTGATCATCAGGAAAAGGGTTAGTGTAGAATGTGTAAGAAGCTGTAAATGAACCTGATACAGAGTCTGACTCGGGCCAAGAAAACAGAAGATGTTGTAGGCCTACCAACAAAGTTAAGACCAATCTGGGGATCGACTTCAGAAGTCAGAATCTTACGTCTATTCTGACGCGTAGTACCATATTGAATGGAATAATAACATTTTCTGTACATGCATATTAGGCACTAAAATAATGTAATTAAATTCAAACTAACGCGTAATGAAAATTGCGAATATTTACTGAATTATAAGTTTTACAATGAATTTTAATTCTCAAGTGATTTTAACCCTGGAGCGTTAAAATATTTTTTTATAAACAATGGAGAAATTATCATAAATGTCTTAGCAAACAGCAGATGTTGTACCAATGTTGACTTCATCTAGGAATAGCGTCTGCGATGCTGGCCCAACATTAAACCAACATTGGCTCAGCGTGTCCTGGTAACTGGTGACTTAACTCTTCAGATCTTAAACAAAGTTAGTAAGTTACAGGAAAATCAGGGTAATAAAGTTATAAAGTGCAAGTGTAGGCTTGAAACAAAAGTTATTATTTGTAGTTCATGTCGTGCAACAAATAAACCGTGGGGGTAAATTGCCAGCCAATCAACAGCTGTCATTTACAAATTGCAGCCAATCAACAGCTGTCATTTACATCAACCACATGATTAATTACATTATATTCAAGGTGGTCGATGGAAAAGATAAATATTCAAGATCTTTTGGACATTTATAAGGTTAGCAGTGTAAGATATACATGATATAAGCTGCTTATTTGCACAATTTCTCTATAATTTTTTTTAGAAAAGTCAACTAAATTTAACGCATTTTGTAACAATACTTATTTAAAGAGCTGATCACACAATGTATTACATCTGCCTGCAGTACTCTGCAGTAGCTCAGATCGATCTATAACCGCAGCGTATTGTCACAAGAGGAAAAGTACAGTGAAGAAGCAAGAATGGAATAATAACATTTCATGTACATGCATATCAGGCGTTAAAATAATGGAGTTGAATTAAAACTAACGCGTAATGAAAATTGCGAATATTTACTCAAATAAATTTAAAAATGAGGGTAATTCCCCATTGATTTTAACCCTAGAGCGCTAAAATATTTATGTATAAACCGAGGGCTCGAAATTGGCCCCATCCGATCGTCCGAGACGACCAACAATCTGGAAAGGACGAGTTCAGTTTCAATGAGCTTGTCCTACTGGACGAGTGCCCCTGTTTTACAATTATTAGGAAGGACAAGTTATATTTTTGGGAAGGACTAGTTGATTTTTTAGTTAGTTGTCCGACTGGTCAAGTGGAAATTTAGTCCAATTTCGAGCCCTGTACCATGGAGAAATTATCATAAATGTCTTAGTTATTTGAATACCTTGTTATGAGGGAATAGACTTTAGACATCAGATGACGTCTAAAGGCGAGCACCGTGCTGAAACGGTTAAAAGCTTATTTTTTATTTATTTTTATTATAGATTTAATGTTAGTATAATATTCAAACAGTGCATCCATATCGCCTCAAACACGACCGCTCAACTGTGCTGCAGAGTTGTTTGCTTGTATTTTTCGTCATTTGAAGCTGGAATTGCTAGCGCAATTTCCAGCTTCAAATGACCAAAAATATATCAATTTATGGAAAATAGATAAATCCCATTCTGAATAATTTGATTATCCACAACAAAAAATTTGGAGTATGGTATTCTACCCCCGACCAATGACCAATGACCAATGACAGAGTGGCTCAGTCTGTCACATGTCGACATCAGTCAATCACCACCGTCATGCAGTTGTAATTTAAATTAAGGGTAGAATAGCATACTTCGGGCAAATATTTTATCAATTTCTGTAATTCTTTTGCACGGAAACATGGTTGAAACACGTATATATATACGGCCGCAACAATACAAGGGTTAACGTATATATATCAGACCATAGCAGCACAAAGGTTGACCCTGTATACATGTACATAAACGGTCCTAGCTGCACAAGGTTTTAACCCTGTATATATAGGGGTCTAGCAGCACAAGGGGTATTTACCTTAATAAAACAAACACAGTGCAGATGGTAAACTTAAACTTTCTCTTAACCCTCTCTTATTTAAATTTTCATCCACTTGAAGTTGTGTCTCGCTATCGCGACCCACAACTTCAAGTGTGTGAAAATTCTTCATATTTGTTTAATTTGGGACCAAACATTTGCAAATCTTGATGTATAAACACACATTTCATTCCCAATAACTGTGATTTAATCAGCTAATGCAACAGACGAAAAACGACTACAGGGGTTCTTAGCGTTGAAAGGGTTATAGATCAGAGTGCACACTTACTAACTTACTTGACTCACTTACCTGCTTCAGCTCAGTTATATTTCCTTTCACGATCTTAACAAATTAATAGGTAATTTTGCACAATCGTATTTATAACTGGGAAATACTTCAATTTGTATTGTTTACTTAAATGATTATTTTAGAATTTTCCCTATGTCTTGAATGACCCTCTACGGGTCTAATTTGATATTCACTCATGACAGAAATGAAGATACTAAGTTCAGTGTAAATTTCAAATCGGACGAGGGTATGCAAGTCTACAGAAAGTGGTTGATATATTTGATATTTCGTCTATCTGAAGTAATAAATGGACCGATGAAAAACCATAAGAAAAAGAAATGTATCGTAAAAGGCATCATAAAAAATGTTCGGATATGTTTACGTGAAGTTCCACATGCTGAACACAAGTGCCATCAACTGTTTATTATTATTTTGCCACAATGTACACGATAGTCAAGGCCCATTTTTTTTTAAAAAAAGGCATTCTTGAAAGCGGCAAGGCATTTTTCTGTAGAATTTGGCATTTAGTTGTTCTTACACAATTTGAGTAAGCTGATTCCAAATCTGTCCAATGTCAAGCTCTCACTCAAAATTCAAAAACAAAATGACCGCCAAAATTTGCGAAAATGTCACAACTTCACATCACGGCTTGGCTCACAATGAACATAAAAACATCATTTCGGTGTTTGAAAAAACATTTTTGGGCTCAGAGAATTCAGTTATGATGTTTCAGAAGGTCAATAATAGCTACCATTGCTAAACATGTTAAAACAGTGGCACTTAAATTTAATCAAAAAACTAATTGTAACACATGAAGTAGTCTCGCCAAAGTTTTGATAATGATCTCGTTCAAGGATGATTTCGGCAAATAGTCCAGTAACATTAGGATTTAGATCGGAGAGAGATGAAAATTGAGGAATTGCATCTTGAACCCGACCTGAGCAGAATACTAAAAGTCCCCTGAATTCATCTTGTGCTTTTGCCACTAGAGGGGAAAATTCAAAATGGCCTCTACTGTAGCGTAACGTGTCATAACTTTGTTTCCAAGTAATGTAGAAATGTGATTTTGGTGTCTACATATAGGTTTCACACACCCAGAAATTAATTCAGAGCCGATAGCACTTATTATCATTATTTCAAAAAGTTATGAGGAACAAACCAAATGTTGCTCTTAAACTTGTTAAAAAAACACACATCGAAGTCCAGTGTAATAATTTATTTTAAGCCATTTTTCACATTCAGAAGCCGATGCAAACCAATGTAATAGGCATTTTGTAAGAAAGTTTAGACTACTGACAAAAAGTTTTTCATGATTATTGATCACTGCCCGGCACGAGATAACCTGTCACTCACCATATATCCTCTCTAGGCCTATTGGTGTGTGGCCTATGTGATATTCATCGTATCGTGCTCTTACTGTAGAGAATAAATCAATTAGGTAAATTTAAATTCCCATTGGCCACGGGTGCCACCCTGTGGGCCAAGCCCTAAACTAGGTTTGAGCAAAACATGAAGTTGATCCATCATAACCATGACAATGATGACCCACATACATGTTCCGGTCTGTTAGTATAATTCATTGTTCTAAAAAGCTTCAACCCTATTGAGATAAAATATTTGTTTAAATTGAACAATTTATGATTGTATCAACTGGGTATATTGTGCTGGTCAAAAAGTATTGAATCTCAATGACTCTCATTCTCAACATAGGCTATATACTTTTAATATTAACAAAAATGTTACTGGTAAAATGAGGAAACTTAACGTTGCTTAGAAATGTACCTGTTGATTAGACTCTAATATATATTGAACTCATCTAATGTACTTAATGTGAATTGCTGATTGGTCCTTATTCTCACCTGCACAATTTGTTCTCTGTCTCCGTCAAACTTGTAAGAAAAAGGCTTGAAAACGTGAGCAACACGGGAGCACGGGTGTGATAAAACCTGGTAAATACAAGAGCTGGGGTTAGTCACAATATGTTACAATAACTGGCCCCCAATTAGTCTGGCAGCTGGGACGAGCAGTTCAAAAGTTATGTTCTATATAGTCAATGGTGCCCATTTTTTAATTTTAATTAATTTACCAAAAGGCTAGAGTTTTTTCTATTTTGGCACTCCATGGATTCTTATTCAATGAGGTATGTATATATATGTCAAAAACCATTGTAGAACCTCTAGTACATAGATTAAATGTTACACTGACCTGGCCTCCACACATCCAGGTCCTGAAGCCGAGCTCTATATTTTCTCCGCCCCATATATTCATCCCATCATCGAAGGCTCCTATATGGATGAAGTAATCCTTTCTGACGGCCATCACACACCCGACCAGAGTGGCTGTACGGTGAGGGTCAGCCTCCGACTGTAAGCGAGAACGCTCATGTTCCGGCATCTCCATCCATACATACCTGCGAAAACACATTAGTGGAATATACCACACACACACACATACACACCACACACACCACACATACCACATACCCTAACACAGCCATACACACAAACACAAGTAGCCGACCAGAGTGGCAGAGTGGCTGTACGGTGAGGATCCGCCTCAGACTGTAAGCGAGAACGCTCATGTTCCGGCATCTCCATCCATACATACCTGAAAAATATCACTATTAAAGAACACAAACCCACACCACACAACACACATCTGCCGCACCACCTTCCCATCTGCATACATTCCTGGAAAAAAAGCGGCATTTTTACCCTTCTTGCACCCAGGCATTTTCAATTTTCATTCCCATGAAAGTGTGAGTTAGAACAAAAGCGTGTAACGCATGTTAGAAGTTCAGGAGTTCAAAATGACCTAAAACCTCCAATAAGGGGGTATTTTAAAGAGAAGAATGTTTAGAAACAAAGAATTATGTGTAGTTTTTTCAACCTTCACCAAATGGTAAATAAAAAGGGGTGTTTTTTCAAGTGAGTTTGCGGTGTTTAGGGGTCGTTTTTAAATTTCACTTGCAGTGTTTATGGGTGCTTTGCAAATCTAATCTTCACGGAATGGAAGCCAGATTTATGGGAAGCCCCCCCCCCCCCCCCCCCGAGGATCAGATCTACCTACCTCAGGTCCCATGTAAACCCTCCACGCGGTACCAGGCCGCTCGTAGCCGTGTACACCATGTACCTACCTCAGGTCCCATGTAAACCCTCCACGCGGTACCAGGCCGCTGGTAGCTGTGTACACCAGGTCCTTTGGATCCACGCTGTCCACGTTTGGCTGGATCACCGTGTGAGGATTCTTTCTGATTTCCTCCAGGAGCGGTTCAGCCCATCCTACGTTATTCTCCGTGTGTCCATCCTAGAAACATACGGCTCAAATTTATAGTTACGGGTGAACATGGGGTCAGGGTTAGGTTAGGTAGGCTAGGTAGTGGTAGAGATTAAGTCCATCCTACGCTAATTCTCATTGTGTGCATCCTAGAAACATAGCCAATTAAGAATTGTGCTTCTCAGTATATCAATATCAATATTATGCTTTGCGCTTTGCTTATTCTAATTCGTTTAGTGTATCTATATTTTGTTGCAGATTAAAAATGCATATCACTATGTATATCACTGTATATATAAAGCATACCTGGAACACCAGTACATCTCCCGTAGCTAGCCTGGCCCCTATCATCTTACCACAAACACCAGTACATCTCCCGAAGCCTGGCCCCTATCATCTTACCTGGAACACCAGTACATTTCCCATAGCTAGCCTGGCCCCTATCATCTTACCTGGAACACCAGTACATCTCCCGTAGCCTGGCCCCTATCATCTTACCTGGAACACCAGTACATCTCCCGAAGCCTGGCCCCTATCATCTTACCTGGAACACCAGTACATCTCCCATAGCTAACCTGGCCCCTATCATCTTACCTGGAACACCAGTACATCTCCCGTAGCCTGGCCCCTATCATCTTACCTGGAACACCAGTACATCTCCCGTAGCCTGGCCCCTATCATCTTACCTGGAACACCAGTACATCTCCCATAGCTGACCTGGCCCCTATCATCTTACCTGGAACACCAGTACATCTTCCGTAGCCTGGCCCCTATCATCTTAGCTGGAACACCAGTACATCTCCCGTAGCCTGGCCCCTATCATCTTACCTGGAACACCAGTACATCTCCCATAGCTGACCTGGCCCCTATCATCTTACCTGGAACACCAGTACATCTCCCGTAGCTAGCCTGGCCCCTATCAGTCTCGCTCTAATCAGCCCTTCTCTCTGTGATGTTCGCACAAGCTGCACTTTAGGCAGTAAACTCACATACCGCTCCAGAGGCTCCTAAAACACCGTACAGAAATATAGTTAACCGTTAAACCACTGAAATATTTCTGTCTAAACTATGGCGACAACATAATTTCAATCTGAAATCATCATAAATGTCTCAGTTAGCTTTTCCACTTCATTTGAATACCTATGTTATGGGTCTACAGTCATTGTAAACATTGTTTACTCTTTCAATGAAGTTATCGGCTAATAGACGTCGACTTTAGACGTCTACAGACGTCAGATTCTGATACTTATAAAGTAAAATAATACAAAAAAAATCATTTTTAGGAAGGTAAGTTTTCGCGATGAATTCACATATGTTATATCAAGGGTAATCTACAGGCACATGCAATGGAGTCACAAATAAAGTTATAATAATTTTACATGTTGCTTTACACGCTAATAAACATAAGCCTTTAAGTAAGGTACTGAAGTGGTCGAATTAACGTTCCGTCAAATTTTAGTCATCATATCACAACTTTTAGACCACTGCGAGATACGTATTTGGGGCAGTCAAGCTCCCCACAAAGGAATCAGAAGAAAACGTTGTACCAGCATGTTTAGTTAAGAACAATAATTCAATGCCAGGTATTCATAGTAAAAAAAATAATCCATTCCGTCCAAAAAACTATAATTTATTTCTTCAAGTCACGATAGCAATTATGTCAAAATAGCAACCATTAAAATGTCTTTGGTCATTTTGTAGATATTTAAGGTGAGCATGATGCTTTTATCTAATCACCCAAATGCCATCAAACCTAGATGATCATGTGTGGTTAATCTTACTAGGTTGCTGTGTATAACCGTTTATGTAAGTGCTAAATTTGCTGTTGTGACAAAAAGACACAATTGCACAATTGCTGCTATCGTGACATTTGGATACATTTGTCACAATATAATTTTATTTTTATTTTTTTTCCAATTACCGGTAAGTGTATGTTTTTCGACAATTTTTACTAGCTATTTGCTGTGATCATGGAGCTGATTTTTTTGTTTTTAATGGTTATTTTGACGGCCATTTTAAATTTTACGCACGAAGGCCACCAAAGGTCACATTCGACTTGCTTGGGATGTTTTTTGTAAACCTGACATATATGTGTTTATTATCACGCCGAATTAAAAATGTCACCAAGTGCACGATTGCTTCAGATATTAGCATATTCCAGCCACACTACAATCAAATCATAGTTATTGGGGATTTAAACATGAAGATTTGCAAGTGTTTGGTCCCAAATTGAAGAAATGAAACAAATTTTAACCCAGGTGAAGTTCAGGGGTGGGGAAGTGTTTGCCACATGTGGCAATAGAAGCAACATCTCTGCAATGCAAATAATTGATCATTCAGAGCAACATTTGTAAACAATACATTTAATTTAACCCTTTCAAGCCTGAACTCAGAACTCAGAATCATTAATTCGCCTCTTTACAAATATAGTCTGATAATGATATAAAAATGATTAATAATGTAATCGGCATGGAGACTTGCATTAAGATCAAGATTTTGATCGCTATCATGCAAGCTACCATAATTAGTTACCAAAAATCAGAAAGACACAAATACAAAATCAAAAACAGATGGACATACCAGAGTTGCATGGACCAAACGCGCCACCCCGACGCCAGACATACATCGGATACATCACAACAGCCCGTCGTGCGCCGACCAAACCCACAAAAAAAGTATTTGTGGGTTAGCCGGCAAAAACACGCACGAGGCCGGCAACACCGAAGCACGACCCAGCGCCGAGGTGGCGCACTCGACCTCTAGACAGCTGATATGGTTTCGGAACATTTATATATATATATATGTGCAAAAACTATGTGAGACTCCACGACATTCCATATGCGGACATTTTTGGTTCGCAAATGAGATGCCGAGACAGAGAATATTTAATGTTTCTGAAACTTTAGTTCACCCTACTCGTGACCTTACATGACAAAATATAATAATTTAATTTTAGAATATCATCGATTGCATACATAGCAATTTTCAATTAGACATTGTGGTTGGCACATTTTAATGAAATATATACGGGTATACAAAACAAAACCTGAAAAACTATGAGTAAGAAATTTGTCTCGAATTTCGTTTGGTAACCGATTAATTACATTAGGAATATTGTGAGAAATACATTTGGTAGCAAATACATGATTCACTTTCGATGGAGTCAGATCATCACTGCGTCAAGTGTTGTATCTGGATTGCCTGGTAAAAATCAAGTTTTGAAAATAATCCGGTAAACTCTTTGTCAAATATTTGTAATAAAATTTTAACTTATTAAGTTTAAATATATCCTGTATTTTTAAAAGATTAAGTTTGATAAAAATTGGATCCGTATGTGCTAAATATTTACTTTGTGTTATAAATCTTACTGCTCTCTTTTGTAATTTCTCAATTCTTTCATAGTTATGTCCCCAAATTAAAATGCCATAATTTACATGTGGCAAGAATAATGAATCATACAACTGGAGCAAAACATTCCTGGGAAGTACATATTTCAATTTATTGATAATTCCGAGAGTTCGTGAAAGTTTACAGGATAGTTTCTCTAAGTGATCATTCCAATTTAAATTATCATCTAATCTGAACCCTAAAAAATCTATAACTTTTGAGTAACTAATAACAGTATTTTCGATCTGCATTTCCGGAATTGATATTTTACGTTGTACTTTGTGAAATATACAAAATTTTGTTTTAGAAATATTTAAGGACAATTTATTGAGTTTTAACCATGTAATAATTTTGTCTAGCTCCATATTAATTATGTTTGCAGTTTCCTTGTTATTAATGTTTATGGGTGCTATAATTGTTGTATCATCGGCGAATAATATAAATTTAAAGAGGTTACTTGATTTAACAATATCATTTATATAAATTAAAAACAACAGCGGTCCTAAAATGGATCTCTGGGGAACACATGTTTTTATATCCAAAACATGTGAATTTATGTCATCAAAAAAACACATATTGTTTTCTATTTGACAGGTAACTCTCTAGCAATTTTCCTGGACCATCAGAGACGCCATAAAATTCTAACTTTTTTATCAATATTTTGTGATCTAATGGGTCGAACGCTTTTGAATTTACCATTGTCACCTTCATCCACTACAAGCCGCGAATTGCTGTCACAATTCTCGACTTGTAGTGGATGAAGATGACTTGAAGTGGGTGACAAATGAAAAAAAGTATTGCTATTGTTAAAACTGCTCTAATAAAATGTCATTCTGAAACCCCTATGTGTAGGAAACCCGAATCATTCTTCACAGATGCAAAATGATGCTTTCATGCATCGTGAGGGCTTAAAGGGTTAGATTTGCATATGTTTTAATTCGAATTGTATATCAACCCTTTAAGGCCTCACGATGCATTAAAGCATCGTTTTACACCATTGAAAACATACTTGTTTTTTCACAGCTAACGGTTTTAAAATGCAAATTTCGATGAAATTGTTTTACGAATACATAGTAATTTTCTTCAATTTATCACCCACATCAAATCATCTTCATCCACTACAAGTCGAGAATTGCGACAGCAATTCGCGGCTTGTAGTGGATGAAGATGACAATGGCAAATTCAGGCTTGAAAGCGTTAACCAATCTTTACTGACTTGAAATTGTGAATTACTGTAGCGGGACACAATGTCAAGTTGGGGGGGGGCGGTTAAACTATAAAAAACGTGACGCTCTAGCCCTTACAGAGCAGGGATCGACTTTGAGCGTCAAAATCTGACGTCTATAGATTCTGACGTCTAAAGCCGATCCCCGCACTGAAATGGTAAAATCATCTATAATGGCCGTAGACCCATAACATAGATATTCAAATGAAACAGAAAGAGACAACTAAGCTATTCATGATGATTTCAAATTAAAAAAAAACTTTTGTCTCTTGGTCTATACAAACATATTTCACCGTAAGGGTTAAAGGTCAACTTGTATGCGGCATGTGCTTGTATGTAATTTTAGTTCGTGATGCATTTTACTCGGCTTTTCTATCACGTCTTACAAGTGGGTAAACAAATCTACATGTCCCGTTTAGTAGAAGTCTAGATCTACATCCTAAACTTAAAAGTCTACACACGGGTCCTGGTGGGGGGCAGAGGGCGACCCCGTATTTTTGGCCAAATTATTTAAAAAGTGGCCTAAATCTTGCCCCCCAAACCCCCTTTCTTCAGATCATAGATCCGCCCCTGGCTTTTGTTCTGACATTTCCAAGTCATATTAGAGGTGGTTACTGAGTGACCTTAGACTGACCTTGAGATCTGGGTTTGTTGACCAATCATCCACCAGGATTATGTTGCTGAGGAGAGAGGGTGGAGTCCGCATCAGGATGCTGTGGACGGTCCTCAGCAACATGGATAAAGCCTCCTGTCAACAAACAAAATACAAATAAACAATGAAATATCACATTATCTGTAGCGCGTCAGCATGGGCTGAAGGCTTCATGTAGGTTATTATCAATATAATATATATATATTTGCAGCGCATGGTTTCCGTTGTTTTCTCAGTCAATTTTCAAACAAGTGTTATGAAATTTTTAGAGCAATTCTGGTAGTCTGGCGACTACTCTAAAAGCTCCATAAAAATATTATGTGGGAATCATCACAGAGAGTGGGCATAGATCAGTGACGTCATAACAGAAATGAAGGCAGGGCAGTGACGTCATAATGGAGGTGTAACCTGGACCTACCTGATATACAGGAATCACCACAGACAGTGACGTCATAATGGAGGTGTAACCTGGACCTACCTGATATACAGGAATCACCACAGACAGTGACGTCATAATGGAGGTGTAACCTGGACCTACCTGATATACAGGAATCACCACGGAAAGTGACGTCATAATGGAGGTGTAACATGGACCTACCTGATATACAGGAATCACCACGGAAAGTGACGTCATAATGGAGGTGTAGCTTGGACCTACCTGATGTACAGAAATCATCACAGATAGTGACGTCATAATGGAGGTGTAACTTGGACCTACCTGATATAGTCATCACCACAGATAGTGACGTCATAATGGAGGTGTAACCTGGACCTACCTGATGTACAGGAATCACTACAGATAGTGTGGGTAGAGCAGTGACGTCATAATGGAGGTGTAACCTGGACCTACCTGATATACAGGAATCACCACGGAAAGTGACGTCATAATGGAGGTGTAGCCTGCACCTACCTGATATACAGTCATCACCACAGACAGTGACGTCATAATGGAGGTGTAACCTGGACCTACCTGATGTACAGTAATCACCACAGACAGTAACGTCATAATGGAGGTGTAACCTGGACCTACCTGATATACAGGAATCACCACGGATAGTGTGGGTAGAGCGGTGACGTCATACTGTATATCCCGGCAGAGGGCAGGTCGTGTGTCTGGCAGGGCGCGCTCTAGCGGTAGCTTCTCGCTCAGGGTGATATTCATATTATAATTCTCGTCAGAAGGCCGAGAAACCATCCGGAATACATTCTGCTGTAACTCTCTCAACTTCCGCAGCCGGATCTGAGAACACAAAGTCATGACGTGTCACACAAGTTATCAAAGTAAAACTCAAAAAGTGATGTGTTAGACTGATTATGAAAATAAAAACGACAAAGTGATGACGTACAACACAAGCTCTCAAATTAGGCGGAAAGTGGTCACGTACCAAGTTTCCAAGGTATAACACAGAAAGTAATAACTGAAGTTATGAAATTAAAACGCAAAGCATTGGTAAACCTGCTCGCTGACTCTGTGACGTTTAGCTGACTGTTGTGACGTATCATTGTGTGGCGCCACCTGTGCGTGATGATTTGAATTAAAGAGTATCCCCAGTAACATCAGTAGTACCACAAGGAGCAGCACCTGTAATAGAAATATAAACATCTACAGCAAAGAATAATCGGTGAGCCTTGCTCAGAGGCGCGACAAAGCATAATCGTGAACGTGATTGGAAACGCCTGACCAGAACAAGAGGCCAGCCGGCCACCATAATCCCCCGCCTCGCTCGCAGGATATACATCAGGGTGCATCCTTTTACAGTAGCAGTCTACCTATATAGCACAGTTGGCAGCGTATATTACAGGTTATATAAGTCCATTATGGCTACATATTAAATGACGAATTTGAATTATTAAAGGCAGCATAGGATATGTGAATGTAGCAAGGAAATAAAAACCTTATATTGATCCCCAGATGTATGATTATTTGGCAAATAATTGTAAAGTATGATAAAGATCTAATCACTATATTTAATTGTGAAGGTATATTTTTTCTGAACACTTTTGAAAGACGAAAGTACATAACGTTTTATTGTTCATGCTCATAAGGACTGGTGTACAGAATTATGTCAACTGTTTCCCACACACAGCACCTCTCTTTCCCCTAAATAGGACAATAAAATTAATAGGCTATGGCATACGGCCGGGCCTAATTAAGCTAGTTTGGCCGAGTGCTGTAGTAAAAAAAAACTTCAAGGGTCATGAACCCATAACGGCATATCTACACCCCCTGATGTGTGCAATATGAAAGAAATCCCCTAAGGGTTTTCGAGATATGCTCCAGAAACGGAAATGTGGAGAGACTGACGGACGGACATCCGGGGCGACGCCATAATCCTCCGCCCTGCACTTCGTCAGGGCGGGGGATGAAAAAAGTTTCTTTTGATTTCTGAAATTATTTGGTGTTCTCGCAGAGCTAATTTGTAGCGGAAGCTCGGTCCAAATATGTGTTGCAACGGAAAAGGCCCATGGTACCTACATGCTCTTAACTTTTCTGATGGAACTGTCAAATGAGAGATAGCTAAGATAAAATTAATTTTAAGATTGTTAGTGGGATGGACCAGTCAAGACTAAAAATATATCAGGATTATCTTAACATATCTAGTAGAAAGTTAAGATGCTTATGCTTTTAACTTATGTAATATAATGAAAATGAAAGACCAAATATAATCTTAATATTCAGATTATTTTTTGTGGACGGGATGGGCTCCATACACGTGGGACATAGAACTGTGCAAAGTCAAAAGGCAGTATCTGCTTGCCGGGTAGTATAATTTATACTCTACCATGGAAAGCCAAAATGAAGTAACTACTCACTTTCTCAGTCAGTAGTTACTATACTGCCTTTTGACTTTTCACGGCAGATCTGATCTGGATCACTGACCTGTAGAGCACCACGTGCCAACACGCGGGGGTGCATGGCAACAAACACACCTCGAGCCCCACCTGGTGAGTACCCGCCTCGAGCGACACCTGGTGAGTCACAGCGGGTCATTAGGCGATATCACCACCAGGGGGCAGACGTCACAGGAATAGATGGATCTATGATAGTGATTGCAGCGAGATACCGCAGACAGTGGCTCCTTCCTGGGTATACTTCACAGCTCCAGATGTTGATCTAAAACAATATAATCCAAGTTAGGATGTAGAAGTCTGAGGTTAAAAAACAGAAAACAGACACCTAACCATTTATCTCTTACAGTGCTGAATTATTTCTGTATTAACCATGGAGACCAAATGTTTTTTTCAATTTGAAATCATCATAAATATCTTAGTCAGCTCTTTCCGCTTAATTTTAATACCTACGTCTGTAGACTTCACAACTACAAACAAATTCCCATATTTGTTGAAATAGAGACCAAACATTTGCAAATCTTGATGTTTAAACACTCATTTCGCTCCCAATAACAGTGATTTCATCGGCTAATATAACAGATTAAACACACCTCGGCCTATTCTCGTGATTGGTGGTCAAAGGGTCAACCCCGCTGCTGCTGTAGTTTTTATGAGTAATTTTCATTCATTTGAAGCTGGAATTGCTCGCGCAATTTCCAGCTTCAAATGAATGAAAAATTATATTATTTGTGAAAAATAGACATCTCCTAAAATGAATTATTTGATTAACTGAGCATCTACCACAAGATATGTTACACATTTTAATTGTATTCACTTTAGTCCGAAATTTGCTTGAAACCGTATATGGCTGTTTTCACAAAAAAGTGACGATTTTCTTTCCTGATGAAATTTACTTACTATTGTGAC
This sequence comes from Flabesymbios commensalis, assembly GCA_964017125.1. Lineage (NCBI taxonomy): Eukaryota > Metazoa > Annelida > Polychaeta > Terebellida > Flabelligeridae > Flabesymbios > Flabesymbios commensalis. The sequence goes on from OZ024905.1 coordinate 2,956,216, forward strand.
ATAAAGCAATTTTGCTCAGGCTACCAAAAGTCACGATAGCAAATATACAAAATTTAATATATAGAATAAAAACCGAATAAGTATTATATAAATATTTAGTAAACATTGTCGAAATACCTATATTTTAGAGGAAAAAAAACTCAATTTAAAAATATTCTATCGTGAAAAAGAGACAAAAGACAAATGTAGCGATAGCAGCAATTGTCCAAATTTGTCTTTTTGTCACAATAGCACATTTAGCACTTTAAAACGACACCTCATCATTTTTAGTTTGATAGCATTTGAGCAATTTTATGAATACAGCTCATGTTAAATTTCTACAATTGAAAAAGTGACCAGAGACATGTGTTTGTTTGCTATCGTGACATATACTTGCTTGCTATCGTGACATAATTGTGAATATTGTGCTATTGTGATTTATTTTGAAAGTTAGGACGGAGTGGAATAAATCCTTCACCACGAAATACTTGACTTGGAATTATTCTTCTGAACTAAACCTGCTGGTGTACACATTTTTTTCTGTTGATTCTATTGTGGGGCAGCAAGACCGCACCAAATAATTATGTCACCCGCAGTGACCATTTTAGAATTTAAAAATTGTGATACGGTGGCAGAACGGACAGAATGTTAATTTGAACACTGGGGTGCCCCACTATTTTTGCCTTCATATTATCATCAATCACCTGAAAATTTGACTGATGAGACATTGAATGTTGCTTTGTCTTTTAAGATAAAAGGCTTTCCAATTTCCAATTTTCAAATAGCAAAAATATTAGGAAGATAGAGTTATTAAGGCTTCTGTTATTCAACTGTCGATTTCTTGCCCCAAAAATGGTGATATTGTGACCACTTTTGTGAAATAGGCCATATATACGGTTACAGAAATGAAATGAATCGGGCTTTAGGCCACTTTTGTGCACATACAGGCTAAATTGGGCCAGGAGAACAGAAATTAAAATTCAAACCCCGGAGGTCCGAGGCCGATCACGCTACCTCTCGATCACGGAGGCTCCCCACAATACCAAGTTTTACGAGTGGATGGAGAAGAAACATTTTCGTTTCTTTCAAACCGCCGAGACCGGGAAACGAGCCCTGTACTCTGGCGTGAAAGGCAGCGGTGCTGACCACCACCTAGGGCCCCCGCCCATATATACAGAAGCACGAAGGTTTATACATGTATCGTGTAGCTACTGTGTACTCTCCTCTCAGATAATACGACGTATTTAGAAAATGATGTTTTAAGGTTGGGCAAGCGTCGTAGACATTCGCTTCGTGTCTCGTGTTTGCTGTGATAGAATAATAATAATAATGGCTAGTTCACATATAGCGTACATACAATGCTCTGTGCACTTCACACGTATTACTCCTGGTCTTTGGACCTGTTCATTCATGTACCATTTCAACTTCCTTTTTTTGAGCATACAGCACTTGCAGCCATTTTGGCGCTAGGAGCAAATCGCACACATTGCCATCTCTGTCCTACCAGGTACTGATTAACACCTGAGTCAATTGAATCATGTGAGGGTAATTTGTCTCTCATTGATTACTAACATTATTTTAATCAGCATCCTTCTAGTTATTTATTTTGTTGCTTTTCGTGATTTCCAGGTTTAAAGTGTCCCATATATAAAAAATGTAATGATTGTATTAGATTGGCTTATTGCACAAACTATTTTATCAAGTACAGTGGCATTTCAGTTCGCTTGAAGTTTGTTTAAAACCGTGTATACATGGGCCTATAACAGCAATACTTCTTAAATACTTAATACAATTGTATGACAATAAATTAGTTGAGAGTTGCCTGAAAGATGTGCAAAAACCATGCACGACTGGTTGACATGCGCCGGTTGTACTGTGTGAATGTATTAAATCCACAAGGCCGAGTAATTCCACCATTATTATATCCTCATTCACATATCAATCATATTGAAGAAGTAAAGGTCACTATACGAAAAAAACACCATGATGGCAAAAGAGGTTCATCCCCATTCAAATCGTCTCAGTCTTCTACAGTTGACTGACTTTACTGATAGGTCCCACAATATCATAGCTAACCCTTGTGGTCCCAGGTCCCACAATATCGTCGTTAACCCTTGTGGTGCCAGGTCCCACAATATCGTAGTTAACCCTTGTGCTGCCAGGTCCCCACAATATCATAGCTAACCCTTGTGCTGCCAGGTCCCACAATATCATAGTTAACCCTTGTGCTGCCCAGTCCCACAATATCATAGTTAACCCTCGTACTGCCAGGTCCCACAATATCGTAGTTAACCCTTTAACCCCTGTGCTGCTGAATAGTTTTTTTCTATTGTACATTTAATTAACCCTTTAAGTCATCACGATGCATTAAAGCATCATTTTACATCCCTGAAAACAGATTTAATTCTGCTAAAACCGAGGGGGTTTTAAAAGGAAAATAACCATGAAACTTTCACCCATACATAGTAATTTTCCTAAATTTGTCATCCACTGCGAAATATTCTAATTATTAGTTAATTTTAGTTAATTTATAATTAATTTTAAAATAATATTGAAAAATCAAAAGCAATTTTTTTTAATAAAAAAATAATTTTGACAAATTTAATAATTAAGCTTCTTTTGAAATTAATTTTACTTCTTAAAATATATATTTTTATTATTATAATGTTATAAATTAAAAATAATTAATTCGTTCCCGGGCTGGGCAGGTTCAACAATGTTACAATGGCGTCCAATGTGTGGCTCTTAATATTATTACCGATAATGCAGTACCTATAGGCCTGACTTCAGCACAGAACTTTGGGGGTAGGGTTGCGGTAAAAGGAAGCAGGAGAAGTTAGCCCACGAGTGTGTTGAATGTTGCTGGGGGGGGCGAGCATATATTTCAGAGGAGTTTATGTAGCCGGGTGTGTGTATGGCGGACTGGAGTGACTCTTTAGCTCGATTTGTAGCGCTGCATGCATCATGATGCCAGGGTCGGTGGTTCGATCCCCGGGCTGGGCAGTTTCACTGTTACATCGTACACGTTCCGCACTTTATAATCCATGTACGGTTTGCTATATAACATGCGGCGCCGTTGTCGTATTCGTCTGAATGTGAACGTAGCTTTACTTTATTAGGGCCTTCTCTCTTCATCCCGTCATTGGCAGGTGTAGTAGAGTGAGAACGAATACAGCTGAAGACTACAGGAGGACTCTCTCCGACAGCGTGATACCAGAATAGGAGTTTGCTGTGAACTGTCACCATAAAATGACAAAGATGGTGTCAGTTTCTTGTTTTTTTTTGCAGTTTTATTCAAGCTGTTGATTGCAAGACACTACAATCGATCAAATGGCGTCACACGACGAGATGTACCACATTCAAACTACACAATCACGGGTCACAGTCAGTCATTCTCTGCGACATATAGACCCTTGTCCTGCTAGAGGCGATATAAACGTTCCGCTTATATTCGTTTTTCACATTTTTCATTAACATGAACCATATCAGCTTTCAAACATAATGAAGATAAAATGTGACAATTAACAGCAAGATTTGAAAATTGTCCACATCCATTTGGTCAAATCTGAATAATTTTCACTCGCTTGAAGTTGTGGATCGCGTCAGCGAGACACAACTCCAAGTGGGTGAAAATTCAGATTGAATAATTTGGCGCTGAAAGGGTTAAGTGACGTGAGAAAATGCTGTTATTGACCCTTAAACCGTTATAGTCATTTTTAATCCACTTTATTAGACGATGCAATCACTGTCATTGAGAATGAAATATTTTTAATGAGAACCTTGCAGGCCAAAGAGTTTTTTGCGATTTGAAATCATCATAAATGTCTTAGTCAGCTCTTTCTGATTCATTTGAATACCTATGTTATGGGTCTACGACCATTAGAAATATTTTTAATCTTGCAATGCGGGGGATCGACTTTAGTCGTCAGAATCTGCCGTCTACAGAGATATTTCAAAAGTTAGATCAATTGACATGCAATGCAATTCTGAGACGAATTTATGTGTTTATTATAGAGGAGCGACATTTACTAGATGTTATAGACCGAGAATAAATGTTAAGCTATACAATATTTTTCCAATAAATTCTTAGGGTAGTGGCCGCATCACTAGAAAATGGCGCTTGTAAAATGTCATTAAATTGGTTGAGAATGAGCTAAATTCATTCACCACAGTTAATGATATAAGTGTACGCTCAAAGCATCGCCTCGGCGTAAGCGTGATATATGTAAAATAGTATATCATTCATACACAGACAGACAAACAAGACATGTTATGTGAAAATATACATCATTACTAAAGAATGGGGTTATGCAATATACAGTCACGAGATGTTTGAACTATTTCTGGGTCAATGTTGGCCCATCGTCTGCAACGCTGGCCCAACATTAACACAACATTGGTTGACGGTCTAGTGTTGACTGGGGAAATTACCTACGTTTAAGGGGAATGTAACCATGGCAACATGAAACATACTATGATACCGCATCTTTTGTTTTTAGATTATCATTGGCGGATCCAGGAGGGGGGCGCAGCATGTGCCCCCCTCCCCCTTTTTCGGAAAATCCTTTAAAAAGTCCCCTAAATTGGCAAAAATTTACCTGATAAACCTTGGGGCAAGCCCCTAAAACCTCGGTCGCCCCCCCCCCCATTTCTTCAGATCCTGGCTCCGCCACAGATTATGACATATAAAACTACAGTGTTTTTCATAAATAACACATAATATTGTATATTGTACCTGTATGTCATGTGACACTGTCAGTGTCAGAGTCAGTAACAGTGTCGCGTCATGACACTGATTCACTATAATGAGAATATAAAATGGAACATAATTCTTATTTTGTTTTGGATTATAACATACAAATTACAGTATAAATACATTGCATATAAATAACACATATTCACATAATGTTTTTTGTGTCGGTATGCCATGTGACACAGTGACATTGCCACTGTCAAGAGTCAGTGACCGTGACCGTGTTACTATCAATTCACTCTCCCCCCTTACTCACCTCTCACACATTTGGTCATAATACAGATCCTGATCCCAGTGGCCCTTACTCCCCCACTCTCCCTTGATCTCCCCCAGTCTCCCCTGATCTTGCCTTCTGTTTTCACTCCCCTCCTCTCCTTTGCGGGACAATTCCTGGGTTCGTTTTTTCCGGGGGTTTGTCGTGTCACTGAGCGTACACACAATAGAGTCCACACACAGCGTACACATGACATACAGACTCTCCACAGTGCTGTGAGGCTTCACGCGTCACGCCTCAGTAAACACACCTCTTAACCCTTTCAGCGCGGGGACCGAATGAAACGATTCAAACAAATAAAAAATAATATTATTTATAGAAAATATGGACATCTCCCGAATTGAATTATTTGATTAACTGAGCATGTTACAAATTTTAGTGCAAATTTATTTAGTTTCAAATTTGCTTCAAAACGTATATAAGGTCTTATCAGCACAGAAATACACCTTTCAGCGCGGCGTCCGTCTTTATACGTCATAATCTGACATCTGACGTCTAAATTCGATCCCCGCACTGAAAGAATTAAAAAAATATTTAAAATGGTCGTAGACCCACAACATAGATATTCGAATGAAGCAGAAAGAGCTAACTAAGACATTTATGATGATTAAAGTTAGAGGAAAACCTTTGGTCTCCATGTTTTTTACAAAAATATATTAGCGTTGTGAGGGTTAACCCTTAGAGTACCATAACAAGAATTAACCTTTAGAGTACCATAAACACATGGTTGACATTAACCGTGGTGAATGATTCCCGCTGATTTGTCTCGCAATTTGACAAGCACTATTTACAAAAAATGAAATGAATCGGGCTTTAGGCCACCTTTGTGCACATATAGGCTAAACTGGGCCAGGAGAACCTCCTGAGGATGGTGAGATGATTGAGATGACACTGTCCTCCAGACACAGGATTCGAAATTCGAGCCCTGGCGGTCTGAGGCCGAGCACGCTACCTCTCGGTCACGGAGGCTCCCCACAATACTAACTTTCACACGTGGATGGGGAAGAAACAATTTTGTTTCTTTCAAACCGCCGAGACCGGGAACCGAACCCCGGACTCTGGCGTGAAAGGCAGCGGTGCTAACCACTACCCTAGGGCCCCCGCCCGCACTATTTACAAATAATGCGGCGACTAACCTGAAAATATCATGAGAAAAATATGCTATCGTTTAAAAGTTAGTCCATTTTATGTAATAAATCTGGCCAAATGTCGCTTCTGTCATTCGCGAAATTTTTCGGGTAGACGATGGGCCAGCATTAAATTACCATTGGTTGAACGTCATGTGTTTGCTGGGATGTTCGAAAAAGAAAATTCAAATGACAAATCAGCAATAAATCGGCTGGATTGACATATGTTTTGCTTCAAATTGTGTACATTTGAGTATGTTTTACTCGCTTGATGTTGTTGATTTGAGTATGTTTTACTCGCTTGATGTTGTTGATTTGAGTATGTTTTACTTGCTTGATGTTGTTGATTTGAGTATGTTTTACTCGCTTGATGTTGTTGGCTTGAATATGTTTTACTCGCTTGATGTTGTTGGTTTGAATATGTTTTACTCACTCGATGTTGTTGGTTTTAATATGCTTTACTCGCTTGATGTTG
>OZ024905.1:2963023-3015523 GCA_964017125.1 Flabesymbios commensalis
CTCCTGAGGATGGTGAGATGATTGAGATGACACTGTCCTCCAGACACAGGATTCGAAATTTGAGCCCTGGCGGTCTGAGGTCGAGCAGGTTACCTCTCAGTCACGGAGGCCCCCCCACAATACTGACTTTCCCACGAGCCGGATTTGAAATGAATCATTTGTCCGCAACGAAAACTCCGACCCCCCCCCCCCCCCCCGGAGATTGGATGGTGGCCCCATTAGATTACCGCCTTTGGCTACAGCTACCGACCACCTCTCTCATGACGTCACTGTTGCTTAACAACACACTTGGCGAGTCCAGGCTCAATCGCCTGCATTGCCATGTTACACGCCGCCTAGTGATTAAAAATTAATTATTCAATCATTTCCGTTTAATCGAATATTGACTATGACCCAGCGGCTTAACCCTTTCAACCCCAAGATATCGACTTTATACTTTACTTATTAACCCTTTAACCGCCGGTACCGCATATATTCGGGTTGTCATTTTATATTAGCACATTAATACCACATTTTAAATATGTGACAGCAACCGGCAAGAATTGAAAAGAGTTGACCTCCATTTTGTCAAATCTGAATAATTTTCACTCACTTGAAGTTGTGCATCGCGTCAGCGAGACACAACTTCAAGTGGGTGAAAATTCAAATTGAATAATTTGGCGGTTAAAGGGTCAACCCTTTTGCTGCTGGAACCGTGACAAGTTTCCATTCATAAATTAGTTTGTGAGAGATGCTCATTAATCATATAATTTAATTTGGGAGAAATAATTGTCTTCTTTTTTCAGATGACCGCTTTTCTTTAATACACATATTTTTCGTCATTTGGGAAGCTGGGAATCGCGTTAAATGAATGAAAAATAGAAACGAACACTTCAGCAGCAGAAGGGTTTCACTTTCCTCAAAGTTATGAACAATTACTCCATAATGACCTACTAAGACATTTATGATGATTTCAAATTGAAAAAATGTTGAACTCCATGGTTTATATAAAAATATTCAAGCGCTGAAAGAGTAAATATATTGTTAAAAATGTTATATTTAACATGCTAATAAAGAGAATAATATGTGCTTTTTAGGTTTAAAGGGTCAGCTTACAGTAGTTACAGACCTCGCCTTTCAGACAACAACGTGTACTGAACAGACAACACGGGATAATGACTCAAACTACTCCAAAGATGGGACAGTGTTGAGCATGCTGACCCAACATTCAGGCAGCTACAGCAGCAGCAGCAGCAGCAGCAGAAGCAGCAGCAGAAGTAACATCAGCAGCAACAGCAGCTGAAACATCAATATTAACCTTTTCAGTGCGGGGACCGTCAGATTAGACTCAGCTTCTGACGTCTGATGACGGTGCCTGCGCTGAAAAAAATTAAAACTTTTCTGATGGCCGTCTCCCCAGAACATAAGTATCCAAATTAATCTGAAAGAGCTAAACAGGGTTAACAGCAGCCGCATCAAGTTGTGCGCGTGTTAGAGCATCATCTCGTCCCTCTCAGGGGGAGGGGGGGGGATACAGTCAGATCGTCATCACGTGATCACTTGATCAGGGACCATATAAATGGGTGACCATCTAAGTCCAATTATCTGCAATCCTTTAATACTACTTTAATTAATCCAATTTTTATAGGAGGTGTTTTTTTAAATACCAAAGAATAATATATCAAAAAAGCTGAACACGTCTTTATTTTAATGAGTTTTCTCTTGTTTTTTTTATTTAAAAACAGCATAGTGTGCACACATTAATCTGCTACACCATTAAAATATCATCCTAAAAATATAACCTGTGTTAAAACTCACTGCGTGATGTCGTAGTGCAAATCATTGTAATAATTAAGTTAAGATCATATTTAATTAGTCACTAGTTTTAATTATGTATGAACTATAAAAGACTACAATACGGCTGATCCATTGGAACGTGTTTTAGTGCGACCCCTCAGTTACCTAGTAAACAGACGATGTTGACACAGTGTTGGTGCAATGCTGGCAAAACATCACTTCGTGTACTCTGCCGTACAAAGGCAAATGGCAGTATCTGCTTACTTATAAGTAAGCAGATACTGCCTTTTGCTTTTGCAGATCAGTATCGATATGATTATAGTGTGTTGTCTGGATTCGGTCCCTTGTTGATCTTGGTTACTAATTATCACGGTATTTTGATACCATCGCTCAGTAATCTTGGTTCCTTTGTGGCGTGTGTGTTTTTTTATACGGTCCCTTGTTGATCTTGGTTACCTTGTGTACTGATTGTTGGCATTGATGTCAGGATGCGCCTGATTGTTTATCTTCAGCAGTCAACCTGAAAATGGTTCAAGATGCCAGGCTTCTAGGTGAGAACTGTAAGTAGGCCCACAGTTGTACCATCTGTTGATTTACACGTTTAGGTTAATACAATAATTATTTTATTTATGTGTACATGCAAATCTCTTTTATTCACACGCATAAGTAAATAAATTACTTAATGTACAAATACAAAAAATTATTCAAACTATGGCATTTTCCCCCAACTAATAACTGGTTTTCTAAGTGGTGGAATAGCCAGTGGCTAACATTCTATGTTAAATCATATACATGTATCGTGTATAAAAAGTTATCTTGATTTCTTATAGTGCATGTTGAAAAATTCACAAATTCCGCAAATTTTCTACTACCGAGCTTATTGTGTGAATTATAATGGGCTCTTGACATTTGTTACTTTTATATTTTGTATTATGGTCACGCTTTATTCAGGTACGTCCGTTATGTTCCCCCAAATTACAAATGTAAATAACTAAATCACACTCTACTGTTTTATATTCCACTTTTGTTTCCGGTGTTGATATATAATAGTTCTGTTTTATAATCTACATTTGTTTAAGGTGTTGATATCTTATAGTTCTGTTCCATCCAGGAAATATCCTGATAAGATTGGAAGACAAGTCATCATAATCACCATGACAACCACGGATGACATCTGGAGATCATAATGGTGTATCTGAAAATCAAGAGGCGAATATAACAGGATATCACACCATATAATATCATATAACATTGAGGAGGAAAATACGAGGATATTACACTATAGCACTATATTACATTGATTTGAATATAACAGGATACACACTCTATACTATCATATAGCATTGAGAAGAAACATAAGAGGATATTACATTATAACATCATATAACATTGACGTGGATATAACAGGATATACACTATATATTATCATATAACATTGAGGAAAAACATAAGAGGATATTACATATTAAATTCACGTGAATATAACAGGATATTACACTGCATACAATTTTATTACATCGAGCAATCAGGATATTACACTATTACACAAGAAAAGGGTGAGATGATATATCACACCACACAGCCTACTTTACACCAAGGGAGATTAACTGAAATGTGCAATATTCTATGAATTAAGCAGCAGCCTAGACAAAACAGGTGACCATGTAAACATGTTAATTAGCCCTTAAAGCGCGGGGATCGACTTTAGTCGTCAGAATCTGACGTCTGTAGACGTCAGATTCTGACGACTAATGCCGATCCCCGCACTAGATCGGGCATACCTGAAAATCCTACAGTAGAAACCAAAATTGCGAACCTGATCGTATTCAGTTCAAAATATATATCAATTTATTGTTTAACCTTGGCCAAATCACGGTCATTGCATTTTTGAACAACAATGCAATGTCTAAAATATTTTATGACAAAATCACGATGTCGGGCATACCTGAAAACCCCATGATAGACACCGAAAACATGAATATACATCTATTATGTCGAAAATTATATCAATCTACTTCGGCAAAAAATCGCCAATTTGGATTTTACCCACAATGCAATGTCATTTCTGACCACACCATTAGGTCTGGCATATCTGAAAACCCCATAGTAGACACTAAAATAATGCACCTGCTCTTATTCTGTGGAAAATTATACCAATTTAATGTTTGACCTTGGCCAAATGGCAGCCATCTTAGATGTTTTACCCACAATGCAATGTCCAATGTGTTTTGTGGCCACATCACTATAGGTCGGGCATACCGGAAAACCCTATGTAGACACAACAATCATGAACCTGATCCTATTCTGTCGAAAATTATATAAATTTAATGTTTGATCCCATCTTTTTTAATGCAAAAAATGTAAATTGTATCTGGATCCCCCTTTTATTCAATCTGGAACCCCCTTTTCAAATTCCTAGAACTGCCCCTGATCTAGCTATCAATTCGATTTTTTTGTGTGCCTCATTAATGAAAATAGAGCGCAAATTCTTGTAGTTATCACAGAAAATGTATCATCGGTCCGATTCAAACTTACGTCAAAGTTTATTTTTAATCGGAGGGTACCTCACTTAAAACTGATTTTCTGAAAAAACTGCCATGCAGAATTTTGTAACAAATGGATTTTTTGAATCAGCACATGTTTTTACATTAGGAACAACCTTTGCACCTTTTGGCACTTCTACACAAATAAATTCGACTTATATCCTGCACTATATCACATTCTAGCTGTAGTTTGAACTGCGATGTATGGTGTCGTGTGAGACTTGATCACGTGAAAAAAGGACAAATGTTGTTCATTTTTCGTGTGATATGAGAAAAAACAGCACATGTCTATTCATTGAACGGACGAGTGCTGTATTGTCCTATATATCACTCATATAAACATCGTTTGCATATATTATTTTTGTCAGCTCACCAGGATGTCAGCACTGGAGATGTCTAACATTGGGGTCGAACCATGTCCCCAGGCCAGCACAGAAACGCGTAGTACAGATGTAGACGCCCAAAATCCGCATTTCTACGTCAGATCTGAGCCATCGTACAACGGCAAACCACCAAACTACTACCAGAACCACTGTAAGTAATGTAAGCCATCGTACAACGACAAGCCACCAAACTACTACCAGAACCACTGTAAGTAATGTAAGCCATCGTACAACGACAAACCACCAAACTACTACCAGAACCACTGTAAGTAATGTAAGCCATCGTACAACGACAAACCACCAAACTACTACCAGAACCACTGTAAGTAATGTAAGCCATCGTACAACGACAAACCACCAAACTACTACCAGAACCACTGTAAGCCATCGTACAACAACAAGCCACCAAACTACTACCAGAGCCACTGTAAGTAATGTAAGCCATCGTACAACGACAAGCCCCCAAACTACTACCAGAGCCACTGTAAGTAATGTAAGCCATCGTACAACGACAAACTACCAAACTACTACCAGAACCACTGTAAGTAATGTAAGCCATCGTACAACGACAAACCACCAAACTACTACCAGAACCACTGTACGTAATGTAAGCCATCGTACAACGACAAGCCACCAAACTACTACCAGAGCCACTGTAAGTAATGTAAGCCATCGTACAACGACAAACCACCAAACTACTACCAGAACCACTGTAAGTAATGTAAGCCATCGTACAACGACAAACCACCAAACTACCACCAGAACCACTGTAAGTAATGTAAGCCATCGTACAACGACAAACCACCAAACTACTACCAGAGCCACTGTAAGTAATGTAAGCCATCGTACAACGACAAGCCACCAAACTACTACCAGAGCCACTGTAAGTAATGTAAGCCATCGTACAACGACAAGCCACCAAACTACCACCAGAATCACTGTAAGTAATGTAAGCCATCGTACAACGACAAACCACCAAACTACTACCAGAGTCACTGTAAGTAATGTAAGCCATCGTACAACGACAAACCACCAAACTACCACCAGAACCACTGTAAGTAATGTAAGCCATCGTACAACGACAAGCCACCAAACTACTACCAGAGCCACTGTAAGTAATGTAAGCCATCGTACAACGACAAACCACCAAACTACCACCAGAACCACTGTAAGTAATGTAAGACATCGTACAACGACAAACCACCAAACTATCACCAGAACCATTGTAAGTAATGTAAGCCATCGTACAACGACAAGCCACCAAACTACCACCAGTATCACTGTAAGTAATGTAAGCCATCGTACAACGACAAATCACCAAACTACTACCAGAGCCACTGTAAGTAATGTAAGCCATCGTACAACGACAAGCCATCAAACTACTACCAGAACCACTGTAAGTAATGTAAGCCATCGTACAACGACAAACCACCAAACTACTACCAGAATCACTGTAAGTAATGAAAGCCATCGTACAACGACAAACCACCAAGCTACTACCAGAACCACTGTAACTAATGTAAGCCATCGTACAAACCACCAAACTACAAGAAGAATCAGTGTAAGTAATCTAAGCCATCGTACAAACCACCAAACTACTACCAGAGCCACTGTAAGTAATGTAAGCCATCGTACAACGACAAGCCACCAAACTACTACCAGAGCCACTGTAAGTAATGTAAGCCATCGTACAACGACAAGCAACCAAACTACTACCAGAGCCACTGTAAGAAATGTAAGCCATCGTACAACGACAAGCCACCAAACTACTACCAGAGTCACTGTAAGTAATGTAAGCAATCGTACAACGACAAACCACCAAACTACTACCAGAGTCACTGTAAGTAATGTAAGCAATCGTACAAACCACCAAACAACAAGAAGAATCAGTGTAAGTAATCTAAGCCATCGTACAAACCATCAAACTAGAAGCAGAATCAGTGTAAGTACGCTAAGCCATCGCTAAAAATAGCTTATTTGGATATGAGGATCGTTGAGATTAAACGAGTGAGTCAGAGAGCTCATATCCTCCCTATACATGGTAAAGAGGGAGACAAACGAGGGGAGTCAACGAGCTTTTATCATTTTTGTAATCGGCTGGAATTAGGTCACGAGGAATTTGGAAAATAGGGTAGCCCACATACTCTCCTGCCATTTCTACCCCTACCCTATTATTGGTAGCCCTCATACTCTCCTGTCCTCTACCCTATTATGGGTAGCCCACATACTCTCCTGCCCTCTCTACCTTATTATGGGGGACCTACATACTCTCCTGACCTCTCTAACCTATTATGGGGGACCTACATACTCTCCTGCCCTTTCTACCCTATTATGGGTAGCCCACATACTCTCCTGTCCTCTACCCTATTATGGGTAGCCCACATACCCTCCTGCCCTCTCTACCTTATTATGGGGGACCTACATACTCTCCTGCCCTCTCTAACCTATTATGGGGGACCTACATACTCTCCTGCCCTCTCTACCTTATTATGGGGGACCTACATACTCTCCAGCCCTCTCTAACCTATTATGGGGGACCTACATACTCTCCTGCCCTCTCTACCCTATTATAGGTAGCCCACATACTCTCCTGCCCTCTATACCCTATTACGGGTAGCACACATACTCTCCTGCCCTCTCTACCCTATTATGGGTAGCCCACATACACTCCTGCCCTCTCTACCCTATTATGGGTAGCCCACATACACTCCTGACCTCTACCCTATTACAGGTAGCCCACATACTTTCCTGCCCTCTCTACCCTATTATGGGTAGCCCACATACTTTCCTGCCCTCCCTACCTTATTATGAGTAGCCCACATACTCTCCTGGCCTCTACCCTATTATGGGTAGCCTACATACTCTCCTGCCCTCTTTGCACTATTATTGGTAGCCCACATACTCTCCTGCCCTCTACCCTATTATGGGTAGCCCACATACTCTCCTGGCCTCTACCCTATTATGGGTAGCCCACATACTCTCCTGCCCTCTCCACCCTATTACGGGTAGCCTACATACTCTCCTGCCTTCTCTACCCTATTACGGGTAGCCCACATACTCTCCTGCCCTCTTCACCCTATTATGGGTAACCTACATACTCTCCTGCCTTCTCTAACCTATTATGTGTAGCCCACATACTCTACTGCCCTCTCCACCCTATTATGAGTAGCCCACATACTCTCCTGGCCTCTCTACCCTATTATGGGTAGCCCACATAGTCTCCTGCCCTCTCTACCCTATTACGGGTAGCCCACATACTCTCCTGCTCTCTCTACCCTATCATGGGTAGTCCACATACTCTCTTGTCCTCTACCCTATTACGGGTAGCCCACATACTCTCTCGCCCTCTCTACCCTATTATGGGTGGCCCACATACTCTCCTGTACTCTCTACTCCTACCCTATTACGGGTAGCCCACATACTCTCCTGCCCCTTTTACCCTATTATGGGTAGCACACATACTCTCCTGCCCTCTCTACCCTATTATGGGTAGCCCACATACTCTCCTGCCCTCTCTACCCTACTCTGGGTAGCACACATACTCTCCTGCCCTCTACCCTTTTATGGGTAGCCCACATACTCTCCTGCCGTCTCTACCCTTTTATAGGTAACCTATATACTCTCCTGACCTCTCTACCCTTTATGGGTAACCTACATATTCTTCTGCCCTCTCTACTCTTTTATGGGTAACCTACATACTCTCCTGCACAATAAAGCATGCAGAATAGCAGTGTCTACAGGTGGCAGTGTATTCTTGTAAATATTCAGCGATATCATTTTACTTGACTTGACACAAAACAAGAGTGGCAGATTAAATTTCAAGACACTAAGAGGTGTTCATGCTTTTTGTATGCGCCAGTGATTAATAACTTACATTATTTAGTGCTACATTTCAGATCAGAGTTCAATTATTTGATAATTGTTTTTCCACGTTCTGTTGTAAAAACTGTTGTTTATTTTGTTTGTACAGATACAGCGGAACCACTACAACCACCTTACCAGACCAGCGAGGCAAATCATCCTACAGGTATGTAACTCCAACCCACTAACCACCTAACCCTAACCATAGTCGGACCACTTCTTTCCTTCTTCGCAAATTTTAATAGTGGTAGTTAAGTGTCAAGTCTTGTCTAATTGTTGTACAGTTTAATTCTATGGCTATTATTCTGTGTGTTTGCAGCATATGTATTGGCATTGTAGTGATCAATTCTATGGTCGCCATTAAAGGTGTGGTCAACTGTCAAAATTCGCGAGACAAGGGTCCCCCAGAAGGCAATAGTACCAGTGGGTAGGCCAAGTCCCTATTCCATAATAATACTAAATATGCGTTTCATACCCAAAGCCTCATTAAGAGCAAGTTCTCAAATCACAGCAAGTTCATATATACTTGAGCGGCATCTATGAGTTTATAATTCAAAGCTCTTGGCCCTTACCCCTACTTGGTCGCTGGCTTGCAAACAAAATGACTGTATTACTGCTGGGATGTTGAACTGTTTAACCCAAGCTTGTATTGACATGCCCAGTGAACACAAAACATTTGTATGACTTTATGCAATGTTGGACCAACGTCGAAGACGTGACGTTGGGCCGACTTTTATAAATGTTATACAAATGTCTTGTGTTTGCTGGGCAGGAGAACTTTCTCTCAAACATTGTACATTTATTCAATGTTGGGTCAATGTTGGGCCAGCGTCGCAGACGTTGGCCTAGCATTAAAACAGCATTGGATCAATATCCCGTTTACGTATTATCTTGTAATCAGTTCAGTGGTTACATTAATGCCGTCAATCTGTACTCAATAGGCTACTGTTGGCCTACACTTGACCGTCCCAGGCATGCGCGTTTTGCAGTTGAATCATTCTTTAAAATAACATACTGGTACTCTAATAACCAGAACTATAGTTTCCACTTCTTTTGGAGTGCTTCAGGGATCTGTTCTAGGGCCTATACGCTGTCCCCCATACCACTTCTTTTGGTGTGCTTCAGGGATCTGTTCTAGGGCCTATACGCTGTCCCCCATACCACTACTTTTGGTGTGCTTCAGGGATCTGTTCTAGGGCCTATATGCTGTCCCCCATACGCTGTTCCCTCAGTCATCACTGATCATGATGTTGACACTAATCTTTATACCGGATGACACACACACATATAAACTTGTATCTGGATCAATTCCTTACTGATTTAACCCCTGTGCTGCTAGATGCTCAGTTATATTTCATTTTCGGACATGTCTTTTTTTTCACAAATAATATTGTTATTATTCATTCATTTGAAGCTGGAAATTGCGTTAGCAATTCCAGCTTCAAATGAATGACAAATGCTCACAAACAATTCAGCAGCACATGAGTTACAAGTGCATAAATTCTACAAAATCCTCTATCACCGATGTTTTTAATTGGATGACAAACTAAAAGCTGAATCGACATTAAATCCAAGTAAAAACAAGTTTATCATCCTATTACTTGATCATACTATATTATCTAAAAAAATGTCTGACACAATTTGTCAGTGATTTTAGCTTCTATGCTATCATCACATCCCGATTACCTTCTCCACCCTTAGTTTCTGGGAGCCATTTTGGGTGTTTTTGAGAGTAGAACAGGGGGGACTTCTCCCACACTTTTTTGGTGATAATGATATATGGATTTGTTCAGAACAGTTGTTGGGATTCATATGAGAGGCAATAATAGTATGCGTTATAACACATAACCTAATTAGTTATGCAGCATACAATTGCACAGCATACAAAAAAACGCACCCGGGTCCAGAAGGTTAAATTATGTGAATTGTGATGACCTTAACTGTGAAACATCAAAATCTATGTGCTCTTATTACATCAAGACTCCTTGTTGTATGACCTTCCAGACAGAGACATAGGCAGGTTACAGTGTGTCTAAAATTATTTGGCATGGGTAGTCTACAATGCTTCTCATACTAGCAGTTCCAGGCTTCGTTTGAGATCACTTATTGGCTACTAATAAACACCCTCATTTTTTTGCAACCTACATAATCTCTTTCATTTTTTAATACCATAGATAAACACATTTAATAGATACATTAATTGTCTATGATTTCAAAGAAAATGGGTAGAGCGGATTTCGCTGTGTGATTTCTTCAATTCAATTAAATGTATTATTTGTATTATTCAAAACAAAACATGGCATGGACTACAGTCATGTATCGTAGAATACTTGTTTAATTTGGTTACTGCTGAACTGAGACTTGCTAGCATAGTCGATTCTTTCCTCAGAGATTCAGATCCCAGTTGAAACTCAAAGCCTTGGCTCCGAACATTGAGATTAATGTTGCTTCTGATTCATGCACATCTTAGCTCGACTCACTGAAAATGTATGTGCTATAGAAATGAATGAATTGATTGGCTAATTATCAGATCATGACTTTATTGTTTGCTTAGCCCTGAGCCTGCTAAGTTATTTTATTTAAATTTTCACCCACTTGAAGTGTGTCTCGCTACCACGACCCACTGCTTCAAGTGACTGACAATTACTCTTATTTGTTTAAAGCAGCCCCTTGGGATGACATCAATTTTCGTTTTTAATTCCGTGCTGAAGTAGTGTATCCCACAAATCATGTTTTTATTTTTTTCAGAATTTTCATATTTTCACAAATATTTTTAATCAACATTTCTATGAAACCAGAAGTAACCCAAACAAACTATTTGTATACCTGAAGGACAATTGAATGTTTTCACAGCATTGGGCCACATGCTGATGGCATCGGCCCAGCGTTGGGTAGACAATCAGTGCTGCAGGTGTGTCCTCCCGTGTCCTGACTATAAGACACCAATTAGCGGTGACAGCTCTGATCTTACCGTCTGATACCTGGGAAAATGTGATGTAAAGTGCTGAATATTGCTGACTTGTTTTGTTTACATGGCAATATACGACCTGGAAATGCAACTATTTCACTCTTTTTCGTTACTTTAAAATTGTTTTTTGACTTTTTCGTATTTTCAGTTAAGATCAGTAGGCTATATAGCTTCATATAAATTAAATTTTCAAAATTGACAACATTGAAAATGTCTCAACCCAAGGGGCCCCTTTAATTTGAGCACAAATATTTGCAAATCCTGATGTTTAGTCACACATTCCACAGTGATTTTGTCGACTAATAAAACAGATTAAAAACGACAATAGTCGTGGTCAGCAGAATTGGGGTTACGTATGCTTATTGTTTACAGTGTGGCACAGTGGACAGTCGACCACTGTAGTGGTCAACCCGCCAGCCTTGACCAGACCAGGCCCTGTTGAGATGCTGGCTACTGACCATCCAACTCACACTGTCTGCTACAACTGTAGGCAGTCAGTGCTCACCTACATCTATTACCAGAGCGGTACCTGTACCTACCTGGCCTGTATAGGACTGGCGTGTATAGGGTAAGTACCTACATCTATTACCAGAGCGGTACCTGTACCTACCTGGCCTGTATAGGCCTGGTGTGTATAGGGTAAGTACCTACATCTATTACCAGAGCGGTACCTGTACCTACCTGGCCTGTATAGGGTAAGTACCTACATCTATTACCGGAGCGGTACCTGTACCTACCTGGCCTGTATAGGCCTGGCGTGTATAGGGTAAGTACCTACATCTATTACCAGAGCGGTACCTGTACTTACCTGGCCTGTATAGGGTAAGTACCTACATCTATTACCAGAGCGGTACCTGTACCTACCTGGCCTGTATAGGCCTGGCGTGTATAGGGTAAGTACAGCAGACAGAGGTGCTACGCTCTAACTATTATTGTGTCATGTCCCCCTCTTATAAACATGAGGGACGCACCATTAGATATCTGGGAGTGGGGCGTTTTTATCGGTTGCAATTTTTTTTACCTCTGCAAGAAAACAATTTTTTTAGCTGTGAACTTCAGAAAACTTTCTTTTTATGTTTCTTTGAAGAATAGAAATATCACATTTTTTCGTATGCCTTCCCTATTCTGTACGTTACCATTTGTTGGTTTATTCTGGTCAACGTATTTTTCATCAATTCCGTCAACAAACTTTTCTTTTCTGCCTATATTTTCAACAAACTTTTTCCAGACTTTTGTGGCGTCAAACTGTATTTCATATTTCTTCTAGGCCCCTCCCCCAGATATCTAGAATGGTGCTACTTACACCGTGCTTGATAATAACCCCACAAGTCGGTGTAAGTATAGTACACAGAGTGAACTATAGAATATACAGTGCCTTAGATTTTGATAATAAACCCTCTTTATTATCTTTTTCGAACATAATTATAAAGGCCTAAGCAGTACTTGGTATGTGCGGAAACGTTTTAATATAATAAGAATCTCATTGTCACATGTTTTACAAGGGTATGTCTGGATTATTTTTAAATCGATAACTGGCTTAGTCCTGCTAACTGATGAACATAATACAATTGTTATTTTATTTTTCTAACCAGCGTTTGAGACATGATCTGAATGGTTTCATGTCTTTTGTTTTGACAGATGTGATTTCGGGTGCTGCTTGGTGCCGTTCTGCGCTGACTCCTTCAAGGACGCCGTCCACAAGTGTCCTCAATGTCATGTCGTCCTTGGAAAGCACAAGAGGATATGACATTTAAATGTTCACAATGCCATGTTGTCCTTGGCAAAATCTAGAGGATATGACATATAAATGTTGACAATGTCATGTTGTCCTTGGCAAACTCAAGAGAATATGACATTTAAATGTTCACAATGCCATGCTGTCCTTGGCAAACTCAAGAAAATCTGACATTAAAATGTTCACAATGCCATGTTGTCCTTGGCAAAATCTAGAGGATATGACATATAAATGTTGACAATGTCATGTTGTCCTTGGCAAACTCAAGAGAATATGACATTTAAATGTTCACAATGCCATGCTGTCCTTGGCAAACTCAAGAAAATCTGACATTAAAATGTTCACAATGCCATGTTGTCCTTGGCAAAATCTAGAGGATATGACATATAAATGTTGACAATGTCATGTTGTCCTTGGCAAACTCAAGAGAATATGACATTTAAATGTTCACAATGCCATGTTTTCCTTGTACAGCACGAGAGAATATGACATCCACATGTTCACAATGCCAGGCTGTTCTTGGCAAACTCAAGAAAATATGACATTTAAATGTTGACAATGCCATGTTGTCCTTGTACAGCATGAGAGGATATAACATTAAAATGTTCACTATGCCATGTTGTCGTTCGTATCCCAGCAAACAGTCACTCATCCAATGTTAGACATACACGATGGCACAACATTAGTCTGGTTACTTTTGGTGTTGGACGGAACCAAATTATCAGATTCGCGCTCCTGGACTAAAGGTGTGATTGACATGTTGGTGAGCGTATTGTGTTTGCTGGAAAGTACCATAGAATATGACCTTCAAATGTTCACAATGTCTTTGGCAAGAACGTAAGAGGATAAGGCCCTCAAATGTTCAATGATCAGATTATGGCATGTTGTCCTTCATGGCTATAATGGCATGTTTTCGCACAGAAGACAATATTAAACACGTACTGCGATAAGTATAGGATAAAGCCCAAGGGGCTCTATATCCTTAGCTGAGGAAAAGGCCGAGGCCGAAAGCCCAGGCCTTTTCCACAGCTAAGAATATAGAGCTCCAAGAGTTTTAACTGACTTAACCACATCAGACAATAATGAGGATCCCTCATAATCAACAGCTCGGTCACACCTGACTGATTATAGCACCATAGGCTTACTATACCATGATAATTAGTCTGTACTTGACCAACAATAACTCTCCATTCCTGGCTTAGAATGTAGTGGCTGAACAAAGCAAATAATGTAGTGGTGTGTTTTAATACGATATAACATACCAGCTTCTGCAATGCAATCATATTATCCTTGTCAATAACACAAGACATTCCATCACACATGGGCTGGTATTCTCATACAAGTTACTATATCGTAGGCTTCCTATTGAGTGAGATTGCTATCTCAGCCAATCCGAAGCCTACGATATATCGTAACTTGTATGGAACACCGACATTATCACTGTGAACAGCATATAATCTCACTACTGCACCGTATTACCCAGAGAGACTAATTACTAACGAATGATCTAATCACCGCTACTTCACCCTATTACCCGGGGAGACTAATTACTGACGAATGATCTAAAGCCCGATACTTCACCGTATTACCAATAAAGACTAATTACTAACGAATGATCTCATGATCGCTACTGTACCGTATTACCCATCTTCATCTATCCAGTTGTCTGCCACCGGCAGAACCTGGATAACCCGTATATGTGCTATGAGTTCAGAACCCCCCTCCTCCCTCCTCCTCCCTGGCCAATTGACAGTTGATTCAGGCGGCCCAAACAATCTGACCTGAGTGTGACCTCCACGCTGCCGTCAGTAAACCGGTGACGTCATAATGAATATTCATGTTGCTCGCACCCCTCATTTTCGTACCCGTTTCACACACACCTGTTGTCAAGGTCAGACTGGTAGTCTGACGGTCAGACCTGATACGGCAAGGTGCGTATTACCCAGAGACGCTAATTACTGACAAATGATCTCATGACCGCTACTTCATCGTATTACCCAGAAAGACTAATTACTGACAAATGATCTCATGACCGCTACTTCATCGTATTACCCAGAAAGACTAATTACTGACGAATGATCTTATGACTGCTACTGAGACCGATACTTACAGTATCACCCAGAGAGACTAATTACTGACAAATGATCTCATGACCGCTACTTCATCGTATTACCCAGAAAGACTAATTACTGACGAATGATCTCATGACCGCTACTGAGACCGATACTTTACAGTATCACCCAGAGAGACTAATTACTGACAAATGCTCTAATGACCGCTACTGCTCCGTATTACCCTGAGAGGGTAATTACTGACGAATGATCTTATGACAGATACTTTACCATATTACCCTGAGAGTGAAATTACTGACGAATGATCTAATGACCGCTGCTGCCACACCAGTAGTCTAATATTGTAACCAGAAACTGTACTCCAGCAGTTATATCCCCAACGATGCTAATTTGTGTGACACCAATGCACATTTCAGCACCTCTGTGACATAAAATTATTTTGATATGGCCTCGTATATGAGTGTTATAGTAAATAGAATGGTAGTGTGGTGTGGACATATACCAAGCCTAATAATGACGGCCACTGCATAGACTGTGATATTGACATTCAAATCCACGTCAAAAACAAAATATCACATCAATATCCCAGAGACTCTTTAAATCATTAGTAGCTACTTGTACATCAATTGCTTCAGTGAAGAATAAATGTTATCACATTGCAAAATGTATAAATAATCCATAACACTTGATATGTCTTTATAAGTGTTACATACTTTTCTGTGTAACTCAGTTGCATAAAGTGTTAATGTCGTTTTAAATGTTTTAAAAGATTGGGTTATTATGTCATTTGTGAGGATTAGCTCTTTCCTGAACATAGTAGTAAGATCATGTTTTGGTTTTGTAACATTTCTAAGTATTAGATAAAGCCCGAGAAGCTCTACATTCTTAGCTGTGAAAAGGGTCGAGGCCGAAGGCCGCGGCCTTTTCCACAGCTAAGAATGTAGAGATCCGAGGGTTTTAACTGACTTAAAACACATCCGACCATAATGAGGATCCCTCATAATCGGTCACACCTGATTGATTATATCACCTTTAGGCCTTACATGGTAATTGGTCTGTACTTTGTCAACAATAACTCTCCATTCCCGGCTTAGAAATGAAATGAATCGGGCTTTAGGCCACCTTTGTGCACATATAGGCTAAACTGGGCCAGGAGAACCTCCTGAGGATGGTGAGATAATTGAGATGACACTGTCCTCCAGACACAGGATTCGAAATTCGAACCCTGGCGGTCTGAGGCCGAGCACGCTACCTCTCGGTCACGGAGGCTCCCCACAATACTAACTTTCACACGTGGATGGGGAAGAAACATTTTTGTTTCTTTCAAACCGCCGAGACCGGGAACCGAACCCCGGACTCTGGCGTGAAAGGCAGCGGTGCTAACCACTACCCTAGGGCCCCCGTCCTCCCGGCTTAGAATGTAGTGGACAGACAAAGAAAATAATGTAGTGGTGTGTTTTAACCCTTTAAGCCCTCACGATGCTTTAAAGCATCATTTTACAACCCTGAAAACAGACCTAATTTTCATACAACTAAGTGTTTTAGAACGAATATTTTCATGTATCTGGTTTACAAATACATGGCAATTTTCTTTAATTTTTAAACCACATCAAATCATCTTCATCCACTACACGTCGAGAATTGCGACAGCAATTCCCGGCTTGTAGTGGATGAAGACGACAATGGTAAATTCAGGCCTTAAAGGGTTACCTTAGTTTCACTGCCAGGTTCTTGCTGCGCAGAGCCGCGGGGAAGTAGTTAATTCGAAACAGTTTTCCTTAACCCTTGAGGCGCTGAAATATTTGTATTTCAACCATGGAGACCAAAGGGTTTTTCCAATTTGAAATCATCATAAATGTCTTAGTTAGCTCGTTCCGATTCATTTGAATACCTATGCCATGGGTCTACGGCCATTAGAACTATTTTAATTCTTCCAGTGTGTCAGAATTTGAGGTCTACAGACGTCAGAGAAGTCTTTATACTTCAGAATCTGACGTCCACGGACGTCAGATTTTGACGTATAAAGACGGTCCCCACACTGAAAGGGTTAATGAATTTCAATCCACATATGACCCATATTCTGCTTCTGTTAAATCACGGTGTGGCATTCTATGCTAAAGTTCAAATTTGTTTTTACCTTCCAAAATTAGACACAAGTTGTAATTTGCTTAATTTGAATAAACATACATAACCGTGCTGAAGTCTCTAACTACTACAATCAGAATGATACGCAGTAAAAATACACGAGATTGTCAAGGCGCCTTCCATAGCGTCTATTGAAGGTTTTGTTAAGGTTCTCATAGTTAAAATATTTTGGACGGGGAGTATTTAACTGATCAGGTCCGGAAAAAATACAGGATTAATTTATTGAAAAGCACTGTTATTGTGACGATATATATTATGTATATAATTATCTAAAGTGATACATTTAGGTCTACTTTTTGTACAAATTAGCCATATTTTATTATTTGTATTTTTAGGTTCGTCCATCTAGTCACCCCATCTGGTGATTGTAACTGGCATTATTTATATGACTGTTGGGAGAGTATGTCCCTTTTTTGTGTCAATGTTGTTTTGATGCAAACATTTAGCCAACATTGGGTCAATGTTTCATGCATGCAACACAGGCCATAATTGTTTTAGCCCTGGAGCGTGGGGATCGACTGTAGACGTCAGAATCTGACGTCTACAGTCGATCACGTCGTTGAAAGAGTTAAATATTTTTTTACTAACTAGGGTGTTGAGTCAACAGCTAATACTCAAAAAAAGCACATGTTTTAAAATAAAACGTATAACGCTAAATTAAATTTTCACCCAATTGATGTTGTGTCTCGCTACCGCGACCCACAACTTCAAGTGGGTGAACATTTCAAAATATAACGTATAACACCAAAATTAAATAAATAATATTTTACCCACTACAAGTTGTATGTCGCTACGCAAAAAGATATAATTATAACGTATGCCTAATATTTAGAAAAAATAACTTTATTCACCACTCCACGGGTTATGATAAAAATCTCAAAGACACAGGTACGATACTGCAATACGGTTGATATAAATTTAACAGCGTTGGAACTGTTCAGCCCGGGGGTCGAACCAGCGACGATATGATCAAACATTTATCTCGGCGACCAGAAGGTCTGCTAAACTTTTTAACCCTGTAAACGCCGAAACATTTTCTATGCAAACCATAGAGAGCAAAGGGTTTTTCCAATTTGAAATCATGATAAATGTCTTAGTCAGCTCTTTCCGTTTCATTTGAAGACCTATATTATGGGTGTAGGGCCATTAGAAATATTTTACTCTTTCAGTGCGGGAATCAACCTCGGGCGGATATTACAAAGAATCCTAGCATTGATCCTATCTTAACTTTCTCTCATTCCCATTAAAAAAGTTGGGATCAATCCTAACTTTTTTTATGGAAATGAGAGAAAGTTGAGATAGGATAAAGTTAGGATTCTTTGTAATATGGGCCCCAGAATCTAGTAATTTAACCCTTAAAGCGCTGATATATTAGTGCATAAAGTAAACCATGGAGACCAAAGGGTTTTTAATTTTAAATCGTCATAAATGTCTCACTTAGTTCTTTCCGCTTCATTTGAATACCTATGTTATTGGTCTGCTGCCATTATAATTATTCTACTCTTTCGGTGCGGGGATCGACTTTAGACGTCAGAATCTGACGTCTATAGACGTCAGATTTTTACGTCTTAAGTCGATCCCCGCACTGAAAGGGTTAATCCGCCATAATGACGGTACACATCAGAAGACGTCAGATTTTGACGTCTGTGTACGATCCCTTTACTGATAGGGTTAATCCCTCATGTACTGGTACACACACTGAATCATCAAGTTTGTGCAGACGGTTTGAATCTATTGGTAATTCCAATGGTGTTCACTTTAGATATGTCAACTGAGCAAACGTGAGACATTCACCCAATGTTGAATCAATGTTGGACCAGCGTCATAGACGATGGACCAACATTGACCCAGCATTGGGTCAAAGTCCTAGTTTGCTGAGGTAGGGTCTACACACTAGCCATACATACACTCGTATAAATAAAGCGTAGTATTATACTGAATGTATGTTAATATAGACTGCACTCTTAAAGCTGCTCCTTGGGCTAAGAATTTTCAGTTTTGTCAATTTTGAAAATTAAATTTATATGAAGCTATATAACCTACTGATCTTAAATAAAATACAAAGATGTAAAAAAACAATGTTAAAGCACTAAAAAAGACGGAACAAGTTCTAGTTCCAAGACGTATATTGTGATGTAAACGAGATTGTTTGCAGTATGTCACACTATAGACCGCAAATACTGACCATCTCAGACGACATGATCAAAGTAAACACATAGTTACATCAATAGCTGCCGCCCTTGCAGCTATTGATCAGGGGGGTTCCCACGCAGCACGGATTGTGTGCTCAACGCTGCGCCGACGGCATCAACATGTGGCCCAATGCTGTGTGAACATTCAAACATCCTTTGGCAGGTGTTTATGTATACAAAAAGCTTGTTCGGATTTCCGTCGGATTCATAAAAATGTGGATAAAAAATATTTTTTTTAATCTAAAAACGATCAAAAATAAAATAATGATTTGTGGGATACTCTACTTCATTACAAAATTAAAAACGAAAATTGATGTCATCGCAAGGAGCTGCTTTAATTATATATGTAGCAATGTGTTAACCCTTAAAGCGCTGAAATATCTGTGTATGATTTCTTCAATTTGAAATCATCATAAATGTCGATTAGTTAGCTGTATCCGGGTCATTTGAATACCTATGTTATAGGTCTACGACCAGTATATATATTTTTACTTTTCAGTGCGGGGATCGACTTTAGACGTCAGAATCTGACGTCTACAGACGTCAGATTTTGACGTCTAATGTCGATCCCCGTACTGTGAAGGTTAAAGGAGTAGTCCACTGTGTACGAACAGCGGGACACATCTGTACCCAGAATGCACCACGCTGATTACAGAGATAGAGGAAACAGGGGTACAACTAAAACCAGGAATGTAAATAGAGTGGTCTAAGCTTTAACATCGTCTGACAGCCGTGAAATCTCAAAAGCTCTCAACAACCCTAGATATGGGACGCTGAGACAATGATGGCGTAATGTTGGGCCAACGTCGTAAACGGTGGCGCAACATTAAATCAACATTGGTTGTGCATCACTTGGTCTCCCCCCCCCCCCCCACACGGATGAAAGGTGACACGCTCAAATAAACCTACATTTATAATCTTTACAAATATCAATCTGTCAACATCAGAATTCATGTCAAGACAAGGTCAACAATGCCCGGAGAAATATGTCATGAGAGTCCGTGCAAAGACTACAGTATGGTGATAAATACGTCACGAGAGTCCGTGCTACAATATGGTGGCCGGATTTTATGGCTTATTAAATTTTGCTCTTTTTGTGACACGAAACTCAGAGGTACTGGGTTCGAATCCCGGTCAGATCGGACGTTTGTCATCGAGGTCGTGCATATACAGTGATCCTAACTATTCAAAGTCCTGGAGTGGGTAATGCTGTCTATGGTACTGTGCACTATGGAGAACCCTTGAAGTTATCTGATAAGAGTAGGGCATATTGTCCCGGCTTCAGGCTTCCTTCTGTCGCGATATTGCCATGATTGTGCAGAAAGCGAATTAAAGCAGTGATCGCTTACTACAATATTATGATAAATACGTCATGAGAGTCCGTGTGCGTACTACAATGCCATGGAAAATATATCATGAGAATCCGTGTTATAATGGGCTTTCACTTGATATACCACAATAAACCCTTTCAGCGCGGGGAGGTCTTTATACGTCAGATCAGAATCCGACGTATAAAAATCGGTCCCCGCATTGAAAGAATCAAAACAATTCTACTAGACTTTTATGATTTCAAATTGAAAAAACCCTTTGGTCTCCACGGTTTATAAAAAAATAGCTCAACGCTTTAAAGCGACACAATCGGGCTAAAATAATAAAAAAAAATCTTTATTTTTATTTTGGTTTCTTGATATGATGTAAACATGTCCAAGTTTTTAAATTTTGTGTTGCGCATTTACCAGTTAAAGAGACATAGAGACGAAATTTCCGAATTCTTATTTCGGACATGCATGTCCAAAATAAGAAATACGTGAATTTATATATCTCACTTAAGTGGAAAATAAGCAACACAAAAATTTAAAAAAAACTTACGCAGTTATAGTCTATGGACATGTTTACATCATATGGTCATATTAAAATTCTAGTCTATGGACATGTTTACATCATATGGTCCAAATGTAAATAAAGGTTTTTTAAGATTGTGTAGCTTTAAGCCATTATGGGACAATATAATAAATAAAATAAATAAAAATCATGAACATTAACGAATGATGTTTATTCAATTGATTTGACATCGTCTCAATAAAGTAACAAATAATGCACTATTTTTCGCAATAATTAATACACATTTAGTAAACACCAATTGTTTAATACTAACAATAATATCAGACAAATAATATGAGTTGTCATAGTAACATAATGTTAGTTATACATTTTGAGCCAATGTCTTGCAACACTAGCGTCAGCAGCGCCGAATTTGGCAAGGAGTTGCTGCAAGTCCAGGCTGGTTTTGTCATGATTTTTTCACTCTTGGCTAAAAAGCGTTGGATTGTTTACCACTGTTTACTAGAAATGACATTGATGATGGTACGGGGAAAATATGTGAGCTGGGTCAACGATGCTATTCTTTTTTTGACAAAAAAGGAGCGAGAATGCTTTGATAAAATGAAGCCCTGTTGTTGTTGTTTTATCAGAAACCAGACAGCATGAACAGCATGAAATGAAACAGCCCACATCATTATATTATGATATCATGATCCTAAATACATTGTATTATGATATCATAAATACAAAGACGAGGGATTTCTCATGTCAAAAGATGTTCTCAGACTGAAACGAGAATCAGCAATACCGTGCCAGATCACAAAATGAAATGAAATGAACCGGGCTTTAGGCCACCTTTGTGCACATATAGGCTAAACTGGGCCAGGAGAACCTCCTGAGGATGGTGAGATGATTGAGATGACACTGTCCTCCAGACACAGGACTCGAAAGTTGAGCCCTGGCGGTCTGAGACCGAGCATGCTACCTCTCGGTCACGGGGGCTCCCCACAACACTGACTTTCACACGTGGATGGGGAAGAAACATTTTTGTTTTTTTTCAAACTGCCGAGACCGGGAACCGAACCCCGAACTCTGGCGTGAAAGGCAGCGGTGCTAACCACCACCCTAGGGCCCCGCCCGTGCCAGATCACAGGTGAACATAATATATATTATAAATAGAATTCATTAAAAAAAAGTAATAGACGCCAATTACAAATCACAAAATAGCGTGCTAAGCTTTAACTTGGTATGACCTGCTTCGGTGACTTTTCAATGATAGCTAGCACCAGTTTGAGGATCGTGTTATGCACCCCAGTGTCACGCCCACGACGGGCGGCGGTTGGCCGCCTCAACCTCTGGTATCAATATGTTAATAATATTATTTTGCCGATAACACATGGTTGTATTTTAAAGGGACTGGCCCAGGCTAAAATCATAAAAAAATCGGTGATTTTATTTTGGCTTATTAATATGACCATATGATTTAAACATGTCCATAGACATTTACCAGTTAGGCTAGATATAGAGACGAAATTCCTGATTTCTCATTTTGGAGAACCATGTCAAAAATAGGAAATACGGGAATTTCGTCTCTATATCTAGCCTAATTGGTAAATACGTGGCCCAAAAATTTAAAAACTTTTGCAGTTCTAGTCTATGGACATGTTTACATCATATGGTCATATTATTAAGCCAAAATAAAATCACCGATTTTTTTATGATTTTAGCCTGAGCCAGTCCCTTTAAAAACAAACATTTGTTATGTCATAATCGCTGACCACTGCCTAGTGTCTAAGCAGAACCCTGACATCCCGTGATCAATACACCAAAAACGACACATTCACCGAATGTTGGTTCAATGTTGGGCCAGCGTCGTAGACGATGGCCCAACATTGGGCCAACGTTTCGTGTTTGCTGAGAAATGGCTGTGATCGGCTTCACATAGTACAATACACGACGCCTCATTGGGAATACAGTAATTGAAAAAAATAATCCAGTAATTAAAAAATCATCCCCGAGAATAAAAACGTCGCGTCTGCTACTTGATAAAATGGAAGACGTGACCATTTAATTCCTGGGGCTGGTTTGCGTAAATGATGAAAATAATTAATACTAACATCAACGCAAACATAATAAAAAAATCCCTTAAAATAACAATGAAATGTAGTGAATAAACCTCTTCTTAATACGTAAATTTGTGTTTTTTATCATAATTTAAAGTGGTAGTGGGTTAACTCACATAAACAATAGAAGCTATTAATTCCTACATGAACTCAACATAATTAAAATCATTAAAATCAATGACGTAATGATATATCTGATGACGTCATCAATGACGTGGTAATTTATTTGATGACATCATCAACGACGTCATCAATGCCGTATCGATTTACCTGATGACATCATCAATGACGTGGTAATTTATTTTATGACGTCTTCGATGACGTCATCAATGACGTATTGATTCATATTGATGACGTCTTCAATGACGCAATAATTTATCGGATGACGTCATCAATGACGTAGTGATTCTGATGACTTCACCAATGACATAATGCTCTATTTGATGACGTCATCAATGACGTAATGATGCCGTCATTGATGACACAATGATGTATTTTGTGACGTCATCAATGACGTAATGAGTCAAACTGATGTGTAAACTTCCAGATGATGAAGTCAGATTTATCGTCACAGCTGAACGTCTGAGGCATCATGTGACCTTTATAGGGGTCAAGGGCAGATCTCACTTGACCTATGCACCACGTGTTTATCTCACCCTTAATGCGCATGCTCACAGTGATTCGTCCCCAGTAGTGCTCTTTGGCAGAGTATTTGACCTTCCATTGACCTTCATCAGGGTCGTAGGGCTCACTACAGCGCTGTACTTTGAGAAAAGGTTTAGGGAACATGAAGGTCACACAGAGGTCACGGTAGGTCAGGCGGCCGTCACGTGACAGTGAGAAGGTATTCTGGGGGATTATTTTATGTTCGAAACAGTTTGTGGCGATCTCCAGTAAGTCGTCATCGCGCACGCGCCAACAGTGACCCGTGGCCTTGCACTGGACTTCCCCGTAGTATGCTGAATCATGAGGCGGAACCGGAAGCTCCGGAATAACCCAGTTAAGATACCTGAAAAACAAAATGGCGGATGTTATGATTATTACAATGGAAGCTAAAAAACAAAATGTGGATGTTATACTACAATAGAAGCTTAGTTCAAAAAAGGCATTCATTTTATTGAACCCAGGTAGGGCTTGGATAAGACATGTGTGATATAAAATTATCCACCTATAATATAATAATATAAGCATAGCAAAAATGATTCATCGATTTATAGAAATATATTTTGTTAGTTAATAGAATTATGTGCCCTAAAAGTTTTGAATGATGTGCTTTGATACAATATAATCAGAAAATATCATAACCGAAAATTTACCATATTGAGCCTTAGCGTTAAACGTGCATCAAACCCACACAAATGGCAAATACCCCGAAAACAAGACACATTGAACCAGTGTTGCTTTAATGCTGGCTCACCGTGTGCGACGCTGGGCCGGCATTGTACCAAGACTGGTTTAATAATATATAGTGTTTGCTGGGAAAGCTATGTACTGTAGATCTGGTAATATTTGCGTGGTTGTAATTTCGCGAGGAGGACAAATTCGCGAATTCAAGAATCTCTCGAAAATTATTATTATTATAGCGCCAATAAAGAAAAATGAAAATTCGAGAACTCCAAAGTTCGTGAAAAGTCTCAAAAATAAAAAAATCGCGAATTTTAAACACGCGAAAATTACCAGATCTACAGTATTCGGGAAATACGTCTTGAATCCACTGTTGGTTTATTGTTGATCCAGCGTCGCAGAAGGCGAACCAACATTGGGTTTTTGATAGTGTCTGCTGTATCCACGCGGGCGGTTCCAGAACTTTGAAAAAAGAGGAGGGGCGATTGAAAAAATAAGTGTCAATAAATGATTATGAATCCGCATGGGCAGTTCCAGAACTTAGAAAAAAGGGGGCGATTGAAAAAAATAGGTGTCCATCAATTCCTCTTCTCAGGAAATATATCGATATTATACTCTCTAAATTTCCTAGGGTAGTGCCTTAAGTTGAGGCACTACCCTAGGAAATTTGGAGTGTAAAATATCGATATTTTGGCAATTTCAATCGATATTAAAGGGACTGGCCCAGGCTAAAATCATCAAAAAATCGGTGATTTTATTTCGGGTTCTTAATGTGACCATATGATGTAAACATGTACATAGACTAGGACTGCAAATTTTTATAATTTTTGTGCTGCGCTTTCACCAGTTAGGCTAGATATAGGGACGAAATTCCTGATTTCTAATTATTGACAACCATGTCAAAAATAAGAAATACGGGAATTTCGTCTCTATATCTAGTCTAACTGGTGAAAGCGCAGCACAAAAATTATAAAAATTTGCAGTCCTAGTCTATGTACATGTTTACATCATATGGTCACATTAAGAACCCGAAATAAAATCACCGATTTTTTGATGATTTTAGCCTGGGCCAGTCCCTTTAAGACAATTAAGTTTTGATAAAAAGGGGGGGGGTGAAAAAAGGTGGTCAAGACCCCCCCCCCCCCCCTCTGGAAACGCCACTGAATTCTATAATCCATAATTCCTTCTAATAACTTTCTTAGTAGAGAATCTGTTATATGGTTCCAAGATTCATATAGAAAGTGGTTGAATTGTACTCACTTTGGAACGTCTCAATCGTTTCAAAGTTCCAAAGTGAGTAAAATTTACCCACTTTCATTAACATTCTTATTTAGTCTTATTCAAGTGAAATAGTCATAATTGCGCGCTACAGTCAGGACGCAACCCTTACAGTGCGGGGATTGACTTTTGTCGTCAGAATCTGACGTCTGTGGACGTCAGATTCTGACGACTGAAGTCATTCCCCGCACTAAAAGAGTAAAACGTTTAATATTGTCCGTAGACCCATAACATGGGTATTCACAAGAATCATGATGAGCTAAGTACGACATTTGTGATGATTTCAAATTTAAAAAAAAACTTGGTTTTTATGGTTTATACAAATATATTGAGCGCTTTTTAAAGAGTTAAACCGAGTCAGACGACGAAGACATACTGCCTTACAGCACACAGAATGACGGTAAAATCACTTATAAAACACTTTGTCGCCCTTACATGCCTCATTCACATCACATACTCGGGGCTTACATGACTCATTCAGAGTGTTATATCAATACTTAGTCCTAATAGAGGTTGACAATTTGACATTTTCAATTGGTAAATCCGCTCTGAGCCAAGGGTAAATCTAATGTGTATACATATTGTATGTATATATTTAGGCTTGACTGCTAGATATTGCTATGGTACCTAGCCAGTTTGCTAACACATGAACTCACAGTCAGTGTCTCCTGGCCCAGTTTAGCCTAAATGTGCACAAATGTGGCCTAAAACACCATTCATTCATTCATTCATTCATTCATTCATTCATTCATTCATTCATTCATTCATTCATTCATTCATTCATCCACAGTCAGTGAATTTATGGTGTTTTTTATCCACTATTTATATTTACCTGGGGGTGTGGATTACGGCAGGACTGGTATTACTGGGAGTGGTAAACAACACCTATATATATGACTATTAAATATTAACATTAATTACAGTAATCTTATAGAATGAATGAATATATAAATTTCTATAGCGCCTAACTCCTCGGTGTCCGAGCTCATAGGCGCGAAAATCAGAAGAGGTGTTCAGTACCGAAGTTGTTATTTCATTCCGGGTCACCAACTGAGCATGTCATAACCCTATTATGATATTTTTAATCGATCAAATGTACTTTTTTAAATATTTTTCATATCTGTATTTTTTATATTTTATACCGAATAAATACTTATTTGAATGATTGTGGTACGGCTTCCTGGACTTAGAGGAAAAAACATGTTCTAGTTTTGTAGTTTACAGAAGAGATTTACTACGATCTATCCAGTAAACACAAAACATTTGTAGAACATTTTTACAACGTCGGAACAACGTTGTTCCGACGTTGTAAAAATGTTGTACAAATATTTTGTGTTTGCTGGATAGGATCGTGTTACCTGATAATAATGGTGAGTTTTAATATAGCGCACATACAACATTCCGTGCGCTTCACGCATATTACCCCTGGTCGTTCATGTACCTTCCATACAATTTCGGTGCATTGAACGTATCACACACATGCCATCTCCTACCAGGTACTCGTTGATACCTGAGTAAAGTGAAGAACGTGATAGCGGAGTGCCTTGCCCAAGGACACAACATCGACAAGACGATGCCCCAACTTTGAAAGGGGAGTACCATGATCATTTTTTGAAAATTTGCCCTAAGCGGGGATTGAACCCTCACCACAGGCAGCGGCGATTTTGTTAATCTGACCATTGTGCCAGGTGCCTTTTCAAAGGGACATGCTCAGGCTAAACTCATAAAAAAAATCGGTGATTTTATTTTGGCTTAATAATATGACCATATGATGTAAACATGTCCATAGACTAGAACTGCGAAAGTTTTTTAATTGTTGTGCTGCGAATTTACCAGTTAGGCTGGATATAGAGACGAAATCCCGGTATTTCTTATTTTTGACATGGTAGTGTATGGACATGTTTACATCATATGGTCATATTATTAAGCCGAAATAAAATCATCGATTTTTTTTAATATTTTAGCCTGAGCTGGTCGCTTTTAACTTACATAATCTCTTTCAAATAATGTTAAATGTGAGGTATATATATAGAATTACTTTTTTAATTGATGCTCTTATGACATAAATATATCGGCAGACATTTCACAGCTAGTTTATAGCTTCAGAGGGATGGCAACTCTCCCCTATGGCATGTGGACATAAACATGCTGATCAGGGGAGAGGCGTGTAACACATCCGTGTGCACTGTCAGGGATGACTTCCTAGCATTTTATCAGAATGCATACCAAATTATCGGACTGATTGCACGCACGCGGGATACCTTTAACCCTTAAAGTGCTGCAAGTTTTTGTATGAACCATGGAGACCAAAGGAGTTTTTCCAATTTGACATCAGCATAAATGTCTTAGTCTGCTATTTCTGATCCGTTTGTAATACCTATGTTATGGGTCTATGATCAATATAAATATTTTACTCTTTCAGTGCGGGGATCGTCTTTATACGTCAGAATCGGACGTCTACAGACGTCAGATTCTGACGTCTGTAGGCGTCGGATTTTGACGAGACGTCAGATTTTGACGTATAATGACGGTCCCCACGCTGAAAGGGTTAAATATTAAAATTTGCAAACGTTTGGTCTCAAACCAAACAGATATGAGTAATTTTCACGCACTTGAAGTGGGTGAAAATTTAAATTAAAAAACTTAGTGTGTGAAGGACTAACAGCCTGTCCGCTCGACAGACCATAAAAAAAATAGTGTGACAAAATTTTGGCAAAATATGGCTTCATGCTGTATGAGTGCTATAGACAAAAAATCGGCTTATATATTTTGTAAAGATAACTGTATTGGTCTTCCTCCATGGGCAAGAATCCTAAATGTCCAGGATATAATTAAGGAAAGGACCAAGGAGAGAAGTTAAAATATATGTCTTCAACGTGTATTCATTCCACCATCATCGCCGGTTCTGGCCAACATCCATTCGATACTCGCCAGTGAATCGTGCTGCGCGTGTCTCTGCGATACCCACGGTGTAGGCCTACCCACCCAATTTCTGTTCAATGTTGGGCCAGAGTCGCAGCCCATTGCTGGTTCAATGCCGGTCAATTGTGTACGACGCTGGCTCAACACCAAACCAACACTGACCTAACGCATGATTCTTCTACACCAGCGTCTACAGCAACCACTGGGCGGCTAACCAATGTTGCTTCAATGGTGATCCAACGTGTCTGACGATGGACCAACAACAACCCAGCATTCTGTATACATAGGTTACTTTGCGGCAATTGCTATAGGGGTGACAATGCCATCCCCCGTGGTCAGAAAGGCAACTACCCGAATACATGGCCCAATTGTGAAATAATGTTGGGCCACCGTCTGCGACGCTAGGCCAAAATTATTCCAACAAAGACCCTTTAAGCTCTTATTATAGACTTAACCAAAAAAATATTCATTATGATGTGTAGTAACTGACGCCCCTCTAGACGTCAGATTCTGACGTATATAGACGGTCCCCGTGAAAGGATTGAAATATTTAGAATGGCCATAGACCCATAACATAGGTATTCAAATGAGGCGGAAAGAGCTAACTAAGACATTTATGATGATTTCAAATTGAAAAAAAAAATTGGTCTCCATGGTTATACAACATTTTTCAACGTTGTAAGGCTGAAAGACAAACAGCAGTTTTAAGTTTGTCTGAGCACTGTGGTATTGTGGAGATCAATTACTGCAGTATGAGGTTTTATATGGTCATTACCCTATAAACAAAAGACTTTGAACCAATGTTGGCTTAATGTTGGTTTAGTGATTCAAAATGTTGTGTTTTCTGGATAATGTCATACCCAGGCTGACAGCACAGTCTCCAGACAGAGCATGCGCATGCGCGCACTGTTACATCCGGGTACCCGGCAAACACGAGACGTCGTTGTTTTAAAGTTGGCCCAGCGTCGTAGACGATGGACCAACTTTAAAACAACATTGGGTCAACGTCTCATTTGCTGTGCACTATGTCTTATCACACTGAATACCAATCCGCGAGTCCAATGCCAACATTCTACAGGCCGGATTCACCACTTTCATCCCTAGATACCCCCCCCCCCCTCCCCCCCCCCCCAAATGTGAAACATCATTATCAAGCCTCAAGATGTGCCTATAAAAAAAGGTTCGAAAATGGTATGCCATCCAGTGTGTTTTCGAGCTAACCCCTTTGCCCGGGGGGGGGGGGGGGGAGGGGGGGTGACGATTTCATTCCCACCCTGAATGTCTTTAAATTCATACGCCCATTCCCAGACACGTGCTTTATAATCAAAAAAACCTTATAATTATCCACAAAATTGTAACTTCCCTGTATTTGTTTAAATTTGCGAGAGGTAGAGACAATGGTAATTATAAAGCACCAATTTGTAGGTGTAATACCAGTGAAAACGATAAGAAATGTTAGTGATGATCAGGTCATCAAATAATTCATGATCAGATTTTGGTACCTCAAGGGTTTGGGTGTTTTATACACGTGTTAATATCAGACTCTGATACCTCAGGGGTTTGAATGTTTGACACACGTGTCAATATCAGATTCTGGTACCTCAAGGGTTTAGATGTTTTATACACGTGTGATTATCAGATTCTGGTACCTCAAGGATTTAGATGTTTTATACACGTGTCAATATCAGACTCTGGTAACTCAAGGGTTTATATGTTGTATACACATGTCAATATCAGATTCTGGTACCTCAAGGATTTAGATGTCTTATACAAGTGTCAATATCAGATTCTGGTACCTCAAGGGTTTGGATGTTTTACACACGTGTCAATATCAGATTTAATTCTGGTAACTCAAGGGTCTGTATGCTGTATATACGTGTCATTATCAGATGTTGGCATTCTGGTAACTCAAACGTTTGTATGTTATACAGCGGGAAACATTACCGTCATTATCTCCTATTATCGCTCAGGCGACGAGCAAGAAGCTAAATTGTTCAGAATGTTAAAGGCAGAGGTAAAATACACAGACACAGGTGATGAACACGCAGGCCACATCAACCGTTCACTTACACGAGAATAGTGTGGTTAACATGAGCACTCAAACCTATCAGCCCGGGGGGGGGGGGGGGGGGTGGTGCGAGGTGACAGGAGTATGAGACGATTTAACGCTATACAAGCAGGTCGAGTAATAATAATAATTAAGGGGGGGGGGGGGTGGCTGCTTCAGAATACACAGTATTATCGTCCGGTATGTAACTGCTTGACCTGGATGTTTACACTGTTACCATGGTTTCCACCACTGTCTTAGCTAGGATTAGACAACTGTCCGTGTTTTCTCCCCAATTTTTGCATAACTGCCCTTGCATTTCCTCCTTTATAGTGTAATTTGGACAATTTTTGCCCGTCATTTTGACTTAATACCCGTCCAAAAGACGGGTGCACGGGTTTCTGGCTAACACAGTGGTTTCCACCTATATATTTCTTCACATTTTCATTCACTCGAGACATGAATTTCTGCGATAATTCTCAGCTCAAGATGAATGAAAATAATTATAGAAACATTGTAAAAATACCCAAGTAGGCCTACAATACGTAAAATGAACCCTGAGGCCCTCCTTATTTTAATGGACGGGGGAAGTGCACTATTCTAGTTGTAATACTTTTTTTCCATGAGAGGATAAACGTCTCAGGAAAATAAATACGTCATTTTACTTACTTAGACGTGAGAATAGACGCGGAAATACGTCATTTTAACGAAATTCTCAGAATAACTGGGATATTGCGGAAGAAAGATCATACCAACCACTTGTCTCCCCACCTCTCCCGAATTAATTTGATTCAGAATATGCCACGTAGTGTATTTATGTGAGAGTGAACCCTTACAGCGCGGGGATCGACATTAGTCGTCAGAATCTGACGTCTCTAGATGTCAGATTCTGACAGTCGTCAGAATCTGACGTCTCTAGACGTCAGATTCTGACGTCTAAAGTCGATTCCTGCACTGTAAGAGTAAAAATATATCTAATGGCCGTA
The DNA here is from genome assembly GCA_964017125.1 of Flabesymbios commensalis. Classification (NCBI taxonomy): domain Eukaryota; kingdom Metazoa; phylum Annelida; class Polychaeta; order Terebellida; family Flabelligeridae; genus Flabesymbios; species Flabesymbios commensalis. The sequence goes on from OZ024905.1 coordinate 2,995,220, forward strand.
GACCCATAACATAGGTATTCAAATGAATCAGAAAGAGCTAACTCAGACATTTATGATGATTTCCAGGTGACAAAACCCTTGGGTCTCCATGGTTTATACAAAAATAATTCAGCGCTTTAAGGGTTAACCCTTTGTACGCTAAGTTATCTTAATAATCAATCGTCATCCACTGTCATTATCCGATTTTTGTAACTCCAGAATCTGGATGTTTAACATTATAAGTGATTCTGTTAACATTCTGGAAACATTACCGCCATTATCCCTTATTATCGCTAATGTCCCTTATTATTGCTCAGGCGACGAGTAAGAACCCAAATGGTTCAGAGTGTTACATGCAGAGGTGAAATAAGACAGACAAGGGTGATAGACACGCAGGGCTTAGTGATGTAGGCCTACTTGAACAGTTGAAGTTGTGTAAAATTTACTCGCATTTGTGGTTGAAAATTACTCGCATTTGTTGAATTTGAGACCAAATATTTTCAAATCTTAATGTTTAAACACATATTTCTTTGGCGCTTAAGAACTAAAGGGTTAAATGGTCATCACGGTCCACGGTATGCCAAGTACATTGTCATCATCTACGCCAGGACTTTAACCTTATTCAACCCCTGAAGCGCTGAATTAATTTGGTAAAAAAAAACATCGCAACCAAAGGGGTTTTTTCAACTTGAAAAAGTTAGCTCTTTCCGATTCATTTGAATACCTGTGTTAGGGGTTTACGGCCATTGGAAATATTTCTACTCTTACAGTGCGCGATCGACTCTAGATGTCAGAATCTGACGTCTACAGATGTCAGATTATGACGACTAAAATCGATCCCCCTGCTGTAAGGGTTAAGATATGGGGTTATTTCTGATGGCTTAGAATGGAGCAGCATATCTGGAGTGATTAAATAAATGGGCATGGCAAAGTGAGGAGTTGTGCAGTCCATTCCCGACAGAAACGAAACATTGAACCAATGTTGATTTAATGCCGGCTCGCAGCCTACGACGCTGGCCCAACATTAAACCAGCATTGATCGAATGGTTCCTGTTAGCTGGGTTCTTCAGTGGTTTTGTTTTACTTACCATCGGAAACCTTTATAATTGAGTTGTTTTTTGAGTTATTCTGTTTTACTTACCATCGGAAACCTTCACAATTGAGTTGTTTCTTGAGTTAGGTATTTTGTTTTACTTACCAGCGGAAACTTTTACAATTGAGTTGTTTCTTGAGTTATTTTGTTTTACTTACCAGCGGAAACCTTTACAATTGAGTTGTTTCTTGAGTTATTTTGTTTTACTTACCAGCGGAAACCTTCACAATTGAGTTGTTTCTCGAGTTGTTTTGTTTCACTTACCAGCGGAAACCTTTACAATTGAGTTGTTTCTTGAGTTGTTTTCGTTTTTCGAGTGACGCTAGCTCCTCCTGAGTAAAGCTTGTATTACGAGATTCAAACACTGAGGTGGCCGCGTAGAAGTAGCTTTTATATTCATCCATCCAGACCTCAGCCACCCGCATCAGGTTCTTCTGCCAAATCCGCATCCAATCTGTCTCCCACTTATAGGGCACGGAGCGAAACACGTGACCCAACCGTGAACAGGGAATGGTCATCACCTAGCAACACAAGTCACATGTCACTTAGCAACACAACACATGACCCAAACGTGAGCAGGGAATGGTCATCACCTAGCAACACAATTCACATGTCACCTGGCAACGCAACACGTGACCCAACCATGAGCAGGAGTGGTGATAACAAATTCAATATGCTGAACATTTAATTACTGAGGTTATTACACGCCTGCTAAAGTCATGGTATATCTGATGAGCTGCACCACTCCAGTAGTGGCAGTCGTCCTCGTCTAGACACAGCTTGATACCTGTAGTCGGCATGACGTCATGACCAGCATCCAGTAGGGGTGACTGCAGGCTGCTAAATGATTTTGATTTGTGATACTTATTTATTAAACTTAGCGTTCAATCAATCATCAATTGTAACACACACGACTCCCCAGAAGAACCTAAATCAGCATAAAAATACCAATTCATGATCAATGACACTTCCAGGTTCAGATTGCATACAGTCATCATGTAAATTCTTTACAGAGGAGCTAAGGCAGATTACTCACCTGTCCTACCCCCCCCCCCCCCTCCCCCAACCCACACACACACATCCAGTTATATATATCGCTAACTCACCTGTCCTCCACACATCCATGTCCTAAATGCTAGCTCTATGTTTTCCCCACCCCAGATCAGCTGCTCTCTGTCAAATCCGCCTATATGATAGAAGTAATCTCTGTTAATAGCCATAGCACAGCCGACCAGCGTAGGTGAGAAAAAAGCCGGAGCGTGTTGTTCCACGTATGCCTGATGGTGATCAGCTAGCCGTAACCACACATACCTGTAACAAGATGGGATGAGATGAGATGAAATTAGCCCCGTGCAAAATTGTGGGAGATTTATTTCGGACGGTCATATCTAAGACTTCTCCACGAATTTTCAGGTCAAAAATAGGTTTTATACAATCAGTAGTATTTCAGTTACCCGCATGCTCAGCTCACAGGACGCACAGTCATTAAAACGTTACCTTAAGTCCTATGTAAATGCCCCCTTGTATATTGTGGGAGGTCTAGTGTACTGTATTATTACCTTAGGTCCCATGTAAATGCCCCCCTTGTATATCGTGGGAGGTCTAGTGTACTGCATTATTACCTTAGGTCCCATGTAAATGCCCCCCTTGTATATTGTAGGGGTTCTAGTGTACTGTATTATTACCTTAGGTCCCACGTAAATGCCCCCCTTGTATATCGTGGGAGGTCTAGTGTACTGTATTATTACGTCAGGTCCCACGTAAATGCCCCTTGTATATTGTAGGGGGTCTAGTGTACTGTATTATTACGTCAGGTCCCACGTAAATGCCCCCTTGTATATCGTGGGAGGTCTAGTGTACTGTATTATTACGTCAGGTCCCACGTAAATGCCCCCTTGTATATCGTGGGAGGTCTAGTGTACTGTATTATCAGCTGATTATTACCTTAGGTCCCACGTAAATGTCCCCTTGTATATCGTGGGAGGTCTAGTGTACTGTATTATTACCTTAGGTCCCACATAAATGTCCCCTTGTATATCGTGGGAGGTCTAGTGTACTGTATTATTACCTTAGGTCCCACGTAAATGCCCCCTTGTATATTGTAGGGGGTCTAGTGTACTGTATTATTACCTCAGGTCCCACGTTAATGCCCCCTTGTATATCGTGGGAGGTCTAGTGTACTGTATTATCACCTTAGGTCCCACGTAAATGCCCCCTTGTATATCGTGGGAGGTCTAGTGTACTTGATGGTGTCAGGATTTATTCCATCGACAAAAGGTTGAACTACGGACTGAGGGTTTAACATCAGACTCTCCATCAAAGGCTCCAACCAGACCTGGTTAGCTTCTGAAAACACAAAATACAACTAATCATGGGCTGCAACCCGACCTGGTTAGCTTCTTAAACCATAAAATAACATCAATCAATCAAGGCTCCAACCACACCTGGTTAACTTCTTAAACCACAAAACAACACCAATCAAAGGCTCCAACCAAACCTGGTTAACTTATAAAACCACAAAACAACACCAATCAAAGGCTGCAACCACACCTGGTTAACATACACAACTATAAAATCTAATCAATCAAAGGCTCTAACAAGACTTGAAAAACTTACACAACCACAAAATAACATGAATAAAAAATTAATGCAGCATTTGGGAGAAAGTATATATTTTATGGGATATAACTTTAAGTGTTATTAGAGACAAATATAATTTTAGAGTAAAAGATCTAAACGCAGCAACATCACAAATAGGTACAGCTTGGTACCACATATTAAAGCTATGTGGAGGAGAATGCCCTTCTATTATTTCGTTCTAGGGTTGGTATTATGATGAGTAGCTTGGAAAGATTCGTCACTTTATACCCCAGGAGCCATCCCAGCAAACACAAAACATTTGTATAACGTTTGTAAAATATTGGTCCAATGTCGAACCCGTTGGAATGACGTTGTACTAATGCTGTACAAATATTTTGTGTTTCCTAGGATAATATCTAAGGTGTACACCATCTGTGTCACATTAGGATATTATGTTACCACATATAATGACAGGTATATATTAAAAGCCTTTAAAACAGCATGACCTCTGACCTGCCCCACAATGTAATGTCTTACACAAATTATGACCTCTAACTTGCCTCATATTACGACCTCTGACGTTACACATATTATTACATCTGGCCTGCCCCATATTATGACCCCTGACCTGCCCCATATTAACATATCTGATCTGACACTTATTATGACCTCTGATCTACCAAATTATAACCTCTGACCTGAAATAAATTATGACCTTTGACCTGCCTTATGTTATGACCCCTGACCTGCCCCCCATATCATGACCCCTGACTTGCCCCCATATTATGACCTCTGATCTACCATATTATGACCCCTGACCTTAAATAAATTATGATATATAAATAAATTATGATAAATTATGACATCTGACCTAGTCCCTATTATGACCTCTGACCTGCCCTAAATTATGACCTCTGACCTGCCACATATTATTACCCATGACCTGACACATATTATGACCTTTACCCTGGCCATATTATAACCCCTGACCTGCACCATATTATTACCTATGACCTGACACATATTATGACCTCTGACCTGCCCCATATTTTGACCTGACATATTAATACCACTACTCTGCCCCAAATCTATGTTGTCCACCTTTTATGAAGGTTAGGCCTATACATGTATAATAAAAGCTTCTAAAGCAGCATGACCTCTGACCTGCCACATATTATGACCTCTGACCTGCTCTATTTTATTACCCATGACCTGATACACATTATGACTCTACCCTGCCCCATATTTTGACTCTAGTCTGATCTATGTTATGGCCTGTGACCTGCCACATATTATGACGTCTGACCTGTATGTGCGTCTAGGAACACCAGCACGTCACCCGTAGCATTATCAGCTCCACGCATGCGCGTCCTGATCAGACCCTGTCTCTCTGTGTTACGTAACAGACGAACCTGTAAACACAATAACTAGGTTAGGTCATGCCAGCAATCATCGATAACTATGTCAGGTAGACAAAAATAAACCTGTAAAACACCATCTATCTACAAGACGAACCTGTAAAGCATCAATATCTAGGTCAGGTCAGACGAACTTGTCAAACACCACCCATCAATAACTAGGTCAGATCAGGCAAGAAGAACACTGTAAGCACCACACATAAATAAATAATTCAGGTCCAACAAGACAAACCTCTCAAACACCACACATTAATAACTAGATAAAGGCATGGCAGGCGAAACTGTAAAACACACATCAGACACTGCTACTGAGTGTACAGAAAAACCAGATGATGAGAAAATGTCAATCTGTAGTCATCAGATTCTGACGACTAAAGTCAATCTCCGCACTGTAAGAGTAAACATATTTCCATTGGCCGTAGACCCATAACATAGGTATTCAAATGAATCAGAAAGAGCTAACTCAGACATTGATGATGATTTCAAATTGAAAAAAACAATTTGGTTGCGATGTTTTTTACAAACTAATTCAGCGCTTTAAGGGTTAATAACCTGATAACTAGGTCAGGGGTCACCGTCCTATTCTACCCTCTCTCTCCTAGTGTCAGAATATCATGTCAGAATCTGTCATCTCATAATTATTTCACTGATTTTACCGTCTCATTTGTGCCAGATACACTGTAATTAAGACAATTTTTTCCCTGTATGTAATCCATATGCCATTTCTATTAGTAAAGATAATTCTAGCAATCGCTAAATGTGCATATGAATGTGTTACTAATGTGAACATATAAATGGCCGGTCCTTTTATTACAAATGTGATATATAAATGTATTTCTGGTTTACTATGTATCACTTTTAACGTTATCATTGACTTTACGACATATATACACAAAATACATAGACAGCATAAATATAAAATTATCTTTTAACCCAAAACATACGTCAGAAATTCGTCCTCTATATGTCTTGCATGTATTCGTTATTATGCTGGTGCTGTTCGTTGTTTGGTGTGGTCAAGTGTGAGCGGGCTATTAGGCAGTGGGCTGGTGTATGGTAACCTCACCTTAGGCAGTAATTAGGCTCGGCCGTAGGCCGTAGCCTACTAAGTTTATTTTGCCTGAGTTTATGTCCTATTTAGGGAAAAGAGGGGTGCCGTGTGTGGGAAACGGTTCAAATTTCTGTACACCAGTCCTTATGAACATGTGCAATATAACGTTTGAGGTCCTCAGGTTAAGTACAGTGTTCAGGAAAAAATAAATATATTCACGATTATATTTGTAGTTAAGAGCTAAAAGGGTTTTGTTTGGAATAATGTTGGCCCAGCGTCGCAGACGGTGGCCCAGCATTACATCAGCCTTGGAATGTATCGTGTTATCTGGTGTTTCAGGCGCCAGAATGAAAGCCTTACCCGCATAAGGCAGCAGTCAGAAAACACAGTACAATCATCCTGATGCTGTTTCAATGACGGGTCAGCGTCTGTGGGTCAACATTGAAACAGTATTGGGTGAATGCCACGTGTTTGCACAAAGTATACAGCAGATCCAGTGATGGATTAGTGTTGAGCCAGCGTCGTAGACGATTGACCGGCATTGAACCAGCACGGAAAGCATACAGTCCTGCAGCCGTTTCGGCGCATTGAACTTATCATACACATTGCCATCTCTGTCCTACCAGGTACTCATTTCCACCTGAGTCAAGTGAAGCATTTGAGGGTTGAGTGCCTTGCCCAAGGACACAACATCGAAACAATGTCCCAATATTGAGAGGGGAGAAACATGATATTTCTCGGAAAATCCTGCACCAAGCGGGTTTCAAAACCGCACGGCAGGCAGCGACATCGACAAAGCTTCGCGCTGTAACCATTGCGCCATGTCCCTGTCCTTACACACTTATTTTAGGCAGTAGGTTTGTGTCTGTGATGATAACATATTAGCAGTGTATGTAATGATAACCTCACCTTAGGCAGTAGGTTTGTGTATGTAATGATAACCTCACCTTAGGCAGTAGGTTTGTGTATGTAATGATAACCTCACCTTAGGCAGTAGGTTTGTGTATGTAATGATAACCTCACCTTAGGCAGTAGGCCTGTGTATGTAATGATAACCTCACCTTAGGCAGTAGGTTTGTGTATGTAATGATAACCTCACCTTAGGCAGTAGGTTTGTGTATGTAATGATAGCCTCACCTTAGGCAGTAGGCCTGTGTATGTAATGATAACCTCACCTTAGGCAGTAGGCCTGTGTATGTAATGATAACCTCACCTTAGGCAGTAGGTTTGTGTATGTAATGATAACCTCACCTTAGGCAGTAGGTTTGTGTATGTAATGATAACCTCACCTTAGGCAGTAGGTTTGTGTATGTAATGATAGCCTCACCTTAGGCAGTAGGTTTGTGTATGTAATGATAACCTCACCTTAGGCAGTAGGTTTGTGTATGTGATGATAGCCTCACCTTAGGCAGTAGGTTTGTGTATGTAATGATAACCTCACCTTAGGCAGTAGGTTTGTGTATGTAATGATAACCTCACCTTAGGCAGTAGGTTTGTGTATGTAATGATAACCTCACCTTAGGCAGTAGGTTTGTGTATGTAATGATAACCTCACCTTAGGTAGTAGGTTTGTGTATGTAATGATAACCTCACCTTAGGCAGTAGGTTTGTGTATGTAATGATAACCTCACCTTAGGCAGTAGGTTTGTGTATGTAATGATAACCTCACCTTAGGCAGTAGGTTTGTGTATGTAATGATAACCTCACCTTAGGCAGTAGGTTTGTGTATGTAATGATAACCTCACCTTAGGCAGTAGGTTTGTGTATGTAATGATAACCTCACCTTAGGCAGTAGGTTTGTGTATGTAATGATAACCTCACCTTAGGCAGTAGGTTTGTGTATGCAATGATAACCTCACCTTAGGCAGTAGGTTTGTGTATGTAATGATAACCTCACCTTAGGCAGTAGGTTTGTGTATGTAATGATAACCTCACCTTAGGCAGTAGGTTTGTGTATGTAATGATAACCTCACCTTAGGCAGTAGGTTTGTGTATGTAATGATAACCTCACCTTAGGCAGTAGGTTTGTGTATGTAATGATAACCTCACCTTAGGCAGTAGGTTTGTGTATGTAGGCAGTAGGTTTGTGTATGTAATGATAACCTCACCTTAGGCAGTAGGTTTGTGTATGTAATGATAACCTCACCTTAGGCAGTAGGTTTTTGTATGTAATGATAACCTCACCTTAGGCAGTAAGTTTGTGTATGTAATGATAACCTCACTTTAGGCAGTAGGTTTGTGTATGTAATGATAACCTCACCTTAGGCAGTAGGTTTGTGTATGTAATGATAACCTCACCTTAGGCAGTAGGTTTGTGTATGTAATGATAACCTCACCTTAGGCAGTAGGCCTGTGTATGTAATGATAGCCTCACCTTAGGCAGTAGGCCTGTGTATGTAATGATAGCCTCACCTTAGGCAGTAGGTTTGTGTATTCCGTCAGTTCCTCAGCAAGATTAGTGTTAGAGCTACAATCATCTATGACTATGATCTCCCTCAGGACCTCAGGAGGGGTCCTCCTCAGGATGCTGTGCAGACACCTGAGTAGCAGGGACAAAGCCTCATTATAGAATGGTATAAGAAGGGCTGTATAATATATAACCCTAAACTGTTTTTTCTAGCTGACTGATTTGATGATGATGGGTGAGAAATCTACTTATTATTGTCCATTACCGAGTGAATTGTTTATGGATATACAGTTGTATAAACAGATGAATTTATTGTACATGGTCCTGATCTAGACTATTCTAAAAAATAAAATTGAAAATTTCATGGTGAATGATGCTGTTTCGTAGTATTAAAAAAAAGACAGAAATTTAGATCAAAATTCCGATCAATCATTATTTTGAATCAGTCAGCTAGACTAGCAGATAGAACAAATTCGTGAAGGAATGTATTCAAATTATTATTCATGTTTTTAATTGTAAATTTAATGTTATATCGAATCCTAACGATTCTCCATGGTAAGTGAATTTACACCATAAAATATTTTTTGTCTCTAAAATTAAAATATTACCTCCTGAGGAGGACGCCTAACTTTAGTTAGGCGTCCTCCTGAGGAGGCAATATCTTAATAGACACCTGAGTAGCAGGGATAGAGCCTCATTATAGAACGGTATAATCACGCTGGCCTGTCCCAGACGTGTGACGTCATACTGCAGAACACGACACCTGGCGGCTCGCTCATCAGGCAGCGGTCTATTTATAGGTATGACGTCACTCAATGTGACGTTGACGTTATATTTAGCGTCTGGAGGTCTGTCCACTCCAGGTGCCAGCATGTGGCGCCTCATGGTGGCTAGGCGTGACACTAGCGGCTCTTTATCTGCCACCTGGTGGTAGGTAATCTCCCCCAGAATGCCGTGCGGGTCACGTGGTTCCTCAGCCAGGTCACGTACACGGCGACCTCTACCCGCCATAGCGATGTACAATTCCGGTTGATGCTGACCTTTGTAATTTGGGTCGCCTTGACCTAGGTGACTGAGGTCAAGGTTAATGTCACTTTGATGAAGGTCAGGCATGGTGTGTGACGTCATATCTTGTTTTTGTAGGTTGTCTATGACGTAGAGCGTCACATGAAGAGAAGATAAAAGACAGAAGCATAGTAGCCCCAGCATGACCCCTGACGTCATCGCTGACCTCTGACCTACATAACGACCAATCCGTCTCCCGAACCTGTACCACGTGATGCACACCATCTGAAATGACACGTAATGTGTAATTTAGCTTAACTATCTGAATGTTACCATGGTTACAAGAAATAATATATCTCAGTAGGGCTAAGACGAAATAAATTTATGTTGCCATAGTTGCAAGTTATGAGCAGCTTAAAGGGACTGGCCCACGCTGAAATCATCAAAAATCGGTGATTTTATTTTGGCTTCTTAATATGACCATATGATGTAAACATGTCCATAGACTAGAACTGCAATTTTTTTATTTTTTTGTGCTGCGCATTCACCAGTTAGGCTAGATATAGAGACGAAATTCCTGATTTCTAATTATTGACAACCATGTCAAAAATTTGAAATACGGGAATTCCGTGTCTATATCTAGTCTAACTGGTGAATGCGCAGCAGAAAAACTGAAAAAAAATTGCAGTTCTAGTCTATGGACATGTTTACATCATATGGTCATATTAAGAAACCAAAATAAAATCACCGATTTTTTGATGATTTTAGCGTGGGCCAGTCCCTTTAAGTAGCTGAGTTAACCTATATAACAAGTCAGGTACAAGCTATGAAGAGTTCAATTTACAACAGGTGATGGGGCTAGTGTGAGATGGCAGCGTAATGTTAGAATAACAAAGGTGATTGTGACTAGACTTCCACAGCTAATTCATCAACGTGTTATGTGTGTAGGGCCTACGTAAACTAACTTAGAATGTATAGAATTTCCTGATAACCTCACGTTTTAATATCATAATAACTATTTCTGCTGTCGATGTGACCAAGAGTAGGATTTGGTAGAGTAGATGATCAATCATTTAGGAAAGTTCTATAAGTGACTATTTAGGTACCAGATAAATATGCATGTTTTTACAACGTATGTCACAGTAGAGTATGACTGTGGGCGACCCTTTCAGTACCAGAGACTATATATGTATGTTTTACGACTGAAGTCACATTCCACAGACAGTAATGTCATGTTCGATGTAAAAAAGTGTATCTCCAACTACCTACCCCCCCCCCCCCCCCAAAGGTGCATCAGTGTGCCCTCATTTGATATATAACACATGTATAATATAGTCAAATGAACGCTCAGACCATCTATGTGTTTGATTATGTCATTCTCTGTCGTTTGAGTTGTATTTTTACTCCTGTCTCTGATGGACGTGAGTGTGAAAATCGCGTAGACCTCTGAGATATTTCATTATATTTTCAGTCACTTAACGTTGTGGATCGCGGTAGCGAGACACAACGTTAAGTGACTGAAAATATATGTGAGTTGTGAAAATTTAGGTCCCAACATATATCAGTGCTTCAAGTAGGAAGCTACTGCTCGTTACCATATGTAGATAAACAAAGACAAATACCAGTAACTACAGCTATTGCTGCTTTCCTTTTGTATGATAGAATACAAAGCCCGCTACTTCACGCTCTAATCATAATGACAAGTAAAGAGCAGTGGGTGGTATGTCAGACATGATAATGACAGAGAGGAGAAATAGGGGGGGGGGGGGGGAGACGCATTAGCACTTGGTGAGGAGCGCGCAGCGCGGGGCCCTGCGCGAAATTAACGTTGATACACTGGTCTCAACCTAAACTCGACGAGGCCGTAATTAACGTGGTCGCCTAGTCACATTGAGTAGGGAGAAACATTGCTGTTTCTCTGAAAACCCCACACTGGAACAGCGGGGTTCGAACCCGGGACGCATGCATGACTGGCGAGGCAGTCAGGCGCTCCAGCCATTGTGCCACGTCCCCTTCTCTCCCATCAGCCCTTTCAGCCGGGGGACCGTCTTTATACGTCAGAATCTGACGTCTGTAGACCGTCTTTATACGTCAGAATCTGACGTCTGTAGACCGTCTTTATGCGTAAGAATCTGACGTCTGTAGACGTCAGATTCTGACGTATAAAGACGGTTCCCGAGCTGAAAGAATTTAAAAAATTATAATGGCCGTAGACCCATAAGTTAGGTATTCAAATGATGCGGAAAGAGCTGACTAAGACATTTATGCTTATTTTAAAGGGAAAAAACACGTTTGGTCTCCATGGTTTGTAGAAAAATATGTCATCGTTGCAAGGGTAAACAAGTACCCCATGTTCATCAATGCGTGACAATGCATATTGTTGAAAAATAAACGAAAAGAGTGTAGTTTATATCCTACTGAGACAAGAGCGTTTATATGGATGGATGGATGTTTTATTGACACAATTTAAAGTCATTGCTGACTTATTTGTCATATTTATATGCATTTACATTCCGGCTTGCCATTTACACATTTAAACAAACTTAGGGTATTTAAAATATTCATCATAACTATTTAAAATAAACACCATACAGCATTATCATGATATATGTACATGGGGCATGTTTCCTGCACCAAAACTAGAGATAAAATAGCTACTATAAGTTATTCTATTTTATTCTAAATGGCAGCAAAAAAGACACTCTGGACAGCGTAGGAACTTAAGAATTATATACAAGTTTACATTGTTTAGTGCGTGCTAAACACAATAACAATAGTTATATGATCTTTAACATGTTACATACTTTATACTTCGTTTGTAAATAAGGGGTGTTATTTATTACAACATATATGGTGTTTTATTAAAACAGCTCCTAGGGATGACATCAATTTTCGATTTTTATTTTGTAATGAAGTAGTATATCCCACAGATCATGATTTTATTTTTTACTGGATTTTTAGATTTTTTTAAATATTTTTTATTCACACTTTTATGAATCCGACTGTAACCAAAACTTTTTGTATATCAAAAAAAGGGTGGGCAGCTTTAATCTTCATAATGTTTAGTCACATTTACAACGCTGGAATATTTTTGTAAAAACCACGGAGACCAAAGGGTTTTTTCGAATTTGAAATCAGCATAAATGTCTTTCCGCTTCATTTGAATACCTATGTTATGGATCTACGGCCATTATAAATATTTTACTTCTTTCAGTGCGAGGGTCGACTTTATACGTCAGAAACATAGATGTCAGTCGATTTCCGCTCTATAAGGGTTAGGGCAGCAATTTTTACTTCATAATGAGAGGCTCCACAGGGTGAGAGGATCTCACCGCGATTATGAGAGGCACCACAGGGTAAGTGAATCTCACAGCGAGTACTGGTGTTCATGCACACGATTATTTTTATCATTAAAATAAAAAAATCAATATTGGACAAAAGTGTCAAAGTTTGTACGTAATCGTAGTGGTACGAATTTTTTTTTTTTTGACCACTGGCAAAGCTGAAAGGTAAATTCTCGGGATGTTTTCCTATCCATTTGGCAACGCTAATAGGCTATAAAGTTGGTAATCTATGTGGGTAATCATGGTAAAGGCTGCAATCTATTACAGTGCTCGTGTGAATTGGTGTGTCTGATAATAAGCCTCTCTGTACCCAAAAAACACAATAGTCTATCATTATTATCATTATAATTATTCTACCGCAGACGTCTGTCATCATCACGATACAGTACAGGTGATAATAATTGCATAAACTCAAGACTTAACACATCTAAGCACGACCCCTGAGCTGCCACGATATTCATGCAAATATTACACCAGAAACTAACAAATTCATTTTCTAAAAGTAATATTCCATAATAGACTCAGCACTCAAAGTGTCACCATTGAGGTCGAAATCTACATAAACAAGTATTTATAAAAAGAAAAGTTTGTACAATAAATACAACGATGCGAAACGACGCTTACTTCTAGTTCACAGCTCGCTGTATACTCATCTCATAACTTGAGTTGTGAATTCAACTTATTGAATAGAGAATACGATATATATCATATGGTGTTAATTTAAACTTAATATAATAGCGAGCTGTAAACTGAATATGTAGAGTTAATTAAAAACAGTTGCTTATATAAAATGTCGCTTCTGAAAATTCGTAGAAATGATTTTCAACCTTTTCTTAACTTTTACTCCACTCAAGTTGAATTATTTGCTTGCGTTTTTCGTCCGTTTCTAGCGTCAATTGTAATTTATATTCATGACATATAGACATCACACAAATAAGATTATATGATTAACCCTTAAAGGGACTGGCCCAGGCTAAAATCATCAAAAAATCGGTGATTTTATTTTGGCTTCTTAATATGACCATATGATGTAAACATGTCCATAGACTAGAACTGCAAAAGTTTTTAAATTTTTCTGCTGCGCATTCACCAGTTAGACTAGATATAGAGACGAAATTCCCGTATTTCTAATTTTCGACATGGTTGTCAATAATTAGAAATTAGGAATTTCGTCTCTATATCTAGCCTAGCTGGTGAATGAGCAGCACAAAAATTAAAAAACTTTTGCAGTTCTAGTCTATGGACATGTTTACATCATATGGTCATATTAAGAAGCCAAAATAAAATCACCGATTTTTTGATGATTTTAGCCTGGGCCAGTCCCTTTAATCGCTAGAGTATGAAATTTAAATTTTCACCCATTTAAAGTTTTGTCTCGCCACCGCGACCCACAACTTGAAGTGGGTGAAAATTACTTATATTTGTTTAACTTAAGACCAAACATTTGCAAATCTTGGTGTTTAAACACACATTTTGTTGCCAATAAAAGTGATTTAATCAGCTAATGAAACACATTAGAAAACTGCTACAGTCATGATTAGCGATCCTAGCACCATAAGGGTCATGGTATAATAGCTATATATACGGTCCTAGCACAGGGGTTGTGGCACTGTCTGTCTGTCTGTCTGTCTGTCTATCTGTCTCCTAAATTGGGCCTGGAGAACCTCCTGAGGATGGTGGGATGAGTGAGTTGACACTGCCCTCCAGACGCAGGAATCAAAATTCAAACCCTGGAGGTCTGAGGTCTGGCACGCTACCTCTCGGTCACGGAGTCTCCCCACAATACTGAGTTTTACGAGTGGCTGGGGAAGAAACATTTTTGTTTCTTTCAAACCGCCGAGACCGGGAAACGAACCCCGAACTCTAGCGAGAAAGGCAGCGGTGCTAACAGCTACCCTAGGCCCCCGCCCTGTTTGTCTGTCTGTCTGGCATAATATCTACTAGTTTGCTATTTTTACCTTTTATACCATCTGTGTTGAGGTATCCTATAAAATGACGTTATTATCCTCTGTGACGTCATTAACCATATTTACACCACGTGATACACACGCTTGTGACGTCATACATGCGCTAACAGATGATGAACAAATTGTGACGTTACAGCAGCATGCTGGGTAGTCTCGTTTATCATAATCTCGCCTTATCTCGTTCAGGTCACGTTATACCATAATCTCGCCTTATCTTGTTCAGGTCACGTTATACCTTAGTCTCGCCGTATCCCGCCCAGCTCACACTGTGCTCTCGCTGACTTCTCGCTCGGAGTGACATCAGTTCTGCGTGTTATGTCCGTATTTGTCACACTCCGCTGACTCCCACCTTTAAAATCCCATATTAGCAAATATTAATTTACAGCCACTTAAATCCAGCAGCTTAAATTATCATAGCCTACCCTTCAAGTCAGAACTGCAGCCTAACTTCTCCTGATGAATTGCGATTATAAATATTAAAATCGCGCTCCAGTCATCAAATCAGTTTCAAAATAAATAATGTAGATCTGGTAATATTCGCGAGGTTTTTATTTTCGCAATTTTCGCGAGGAGGACAAATTCGAGAATCTCACGAAAATCATTATTGTAATAGCGCTACTAAAAATAATTGAAAATTCGCGAATTCTATACTTCGTGAAAAGTCCTAAAATCGGAAATTCGCGAAAATTTAAAGACGTGGAAATTACCAGATTTACAGTACGTTTGCAGTTGATGAATTATGGTAGTTTTTCATTATGACTGTATAGTCTTATTTGTGACAGTTGACTGATCGATAAATGACGTCACACATCGCGGTAGCGGTTCACTGTGTGATGGGAGTGATGTGTTAACCTTTTCAGCGCCAGGACCGTCTTTGTACGTCAGATTCTGACGTCTGTAGACGTCAGAATCTGACGTACAAAGACGGTCCCCTATCTGAAAGAGTTAAAAAAATTCTAATGGTCGCAGAACCATAACATAGGTATTCAAATGAATCGAAAAGAGACAACTAAGACATTTATGAGGATTTAAAATTGAAAAAACCCGTTGATCTCTATGGTTTATACAAACATAGGCCTATATCAGTGCGTTGAAAGTGTTAACTAATCATTCAGTGAGAGTCTGATTTAGTCCTATCTGCATCTCTTAATGGAGTGTTCTGGTGATTTAGTGTTTCGCGGTAGCGGTTGGCTAAGTGGTTTGCGTGGTAATCCATCATTCAGTGCGTGGTGTTTCGCAGCAGCGGTCAACCAAGTAACATAACATGTTAATCCATCATTAAGCTGTGAGTTTGTGTTTTAGTGAAATCCTCTGAGGTCGCCATGGTTTAGTGCAGTGATTCCTCACACAATGTGTGTGAGTGAAAACCTACATACCAGCCAAATCACCCCCCCCCCCCCTGCACCCCCACACAATGGAATTGAAAATAACCCTTTGATCTCCATGGTTTCAAAAACACATTTCAGCGCATTAAGTGCTAAGACGATTATGGTTTATTGTGTTAGTTGTGCAAATCTTGTTCATCTGTTAACGATTCGATTGTGATGTGAATAATGACCTAAACACGAGCTAACCAACCTCTTCCCCAGCGAACACGACACGTTGACCCACTGCTTGACTAATGTTGGCCCAGCGTCGTAGACGGTGGACCAACATTAGTCCAGCATTGGGTCAACGTGTCGTGTTTGCTAGGTGGCTCCTCCCCCCCCCCCCCCCCCCCTCCCGTCCACCAGCTCCCTCTCCTGCACTCCACCTCCCCCCGCACCCTCTCCGCTCAGGTGAAGCGAGAGGTCACGCAACAAAATCAACACCAGAAATGGCCTCCCAGCAAACACGAGACATCGTCCCAGTGTTGGTATAATGTTGATCCAGCGCCGAAGACGTTCTTGACACAGCGAGGCCGTCAGGCCAATGGGACCTCAGGAGTAGCCAGCCTTGCCGAGGAAGATGGGTTTCACTAACGTGATCTTTACCTCATATCTTAATCTTTATTGCTGTGGGCCATATATATAATTTTGATAAAATATATCTGTGATCATCATATCAATCTTGTTAAAGTATTCATAATGTTCATTCACGGCATTCCTATTTCCAAAATGATATAGGCGTATATTGATTACATTCACATTTCATTTATTAATAGGCCTGAATAACTACACATAGGTCTACTTTTGCATCTATGTGTATAAAGAGGGCCCATTGCAAATTAGTACAACGTACTTAATGGTGTATTATTATTATTATTATTATTATTATTATTATTATTATTATTATTATTATTATTATTATTATTATTATTATTATTATTATTATTATTATTATTATTATTATTATTATTATTATATTGTTATTATTGTTATTATTATTATTGTTATTGTTATTGTTATTCTTGTTGTTATTGTTATTCTTGTTGTTGTTGCTGTTGTTGTTGTTGTTGTTGTTGTTGTTGTTGTTGTTGTTGTTGTTGTTGTTAATCATCATCATCATCATCATCATCATCATCATCATCATCATCATCATCATCATCATCATCATCATCATCATCATCATCAATCATCACTACGATCACCACCACCAACAACAACAGCACCATCATCTCCATTACTTGGATCACCACCACCACCAGTATCACCATCTCCACCATCACCACCACCATCATCATCATCACTACGATCACCACCACCACCACCATCACAACCTCCACCACCTCCACCATCACCACCATCACCAGCACCATCATCATGATCACTACGATCACCACCACCACCACTATCACAACCTCCACCACTTCAAACACCACCTCCACCACCACCACCACCTTCACCATTACCACCTTCACCACCAACACCACCTCCTCATCATCACCAACACCACCCCCACCATCACCACCACCACTATCATCACCATTATTATGATCACCACCACCACCACTATCACCACCTCTACCACTTCAAACACCACCACCGCCATCACCTCCACTACCGCCACTACCACTACCACCTCCACCACTACCATAACCACCACCACCTCCACCACCACCACCATCGCCACCACCACCACTACGGTATCCCAAGCTCGACAATATCATAAATTGAAACCATATTTTCAAACCCAATAACCTGTGAAGTCCTACAATAGTATAATAGTGTTGTGGCCTTTCAATAAATTATAGACCTAGGCTTATTGCAGGTAGTTTTGAAATTCAGAATAGCTTTCATCAATTGATGTTTATATATAATTCATTCATTCCATAGCCTGGACAATAGAGAGGAGGTGGCGCATCGGTAGAGCACCTGACTGCCTCGCCAGGTATTCATGCATCTCGGGTTCGAACCCCGCTGATCCTACTTAGGTCTTCCAAAGAGATATCATTCGTTCTCCCCACTCGATGTAAGTAGGCTATCACGTTAATGGCCTCGTCGAATTAAAGGTTGAGACCAGCGTATCAACGTAAATTTCACGAAGGGCCACGGGCTGTGTGCTTCTGCACCATTCCAACTGAACAATAAATATTTTTATCATCTACAAACAAAACATAACTTTACAATATCCGTCATCATACAAAGGTCATTAACCCTTTCAGAGCGGGGACCGTCTTTGTACGTCATAATCTGACGTCTACAGACGTCAGATTATGGCATACAAAGACAGTCCCCGCACTGGAAGAATTAAAATATTTCTAATGGCAATAAACACATAACATGGCTATTAAAATGAAGGAGAAGGGGCAGACTAAGGCATTTATAAAGATTTAAAATTCAAACTCTTTAGTCTCTATGGTTTGTACAAAATTAATTCGGCACTTAAAGGGTTAATATACAACATTAATAGTTTGGGGTCTAAAATGGACCTTTGAGGAACTCCGCATACAACCTTATAACTATACACCAGTCACCCATATCAACACTTTGCGAGAGATCAGATGAATAGCCTGATAACCACATAAAAGGGTCCCCTCTAATATCAAAATGTCAAAGTTGTTTTTATCAGTAGCTTAAGGTCTATTATATCAAAAGCCTCATTAAAGTCGATAATACACACTCTCACATTATGCATTTGATTTCATCTCTCAGATCCGTCAAAAATGCTGTTCACTTTCCTGACTGGAAGTAAGTAAACTGAATTACTTTACTAACTAATCTATTTTATATATATGTTTTTATATATATTTATCTATAAGGCCTATAACTATCCAATCCTTGTCATAATATTTGTTCTCTTATTTTCAAATTGATCATGTTCAAACTCTTTACATATTGTAGATGCATATATAGGAATGAATAAAATAACATAATTTAACATAATTGGACAAAAAGAAAAATGCCTAAGCCTATATTTAAATTTAGTTACTGAAGAAGAAAATTACCTTTGTCATTACAGCTTGTCATGAATTAGAAACAACACTGAACAACATGAGTATGTGTGAGGGGGGGAGGTGACTGCCGCCGACACCCCGCCGCCGCCGGCAAGGCAGTCAGGCATACATTACCACCCTCTACCGGCGAAGGACCATGACTAACTGAGCATCAAACACAAAATATATTATCCCTTTCAGTGATACACAGTTTGTCTTAAAATATAGGCATATGGTTTGAAGGGTTGAAGCCATGCAATTTGGTGAAATGAACGTGTTCTGTCTGTTTGTCTGTTTGTCAACATTTCTAATTTCAATGTGAAAGAAAATGGAATAAAATACCAAAGTGTAATCATTAACATAAGTATTTATCTTAATATCAACCCTAACCCTTTAGGTCCTCACGATGCATTAAGGCATCATTTTACAAAGGGTTTTAGACCAAAAATTTCCTTGAAACTGGTTTACCAGTACATGGTAATTAAAATTTTTAAACCACATCAAATCATCTTCATCCACTACAAGCCGCGAATTGCGACAGCAATTCGCGTCTTGTAGTAGATGAAGATGACAATGGTAAATTCAGGCTAGAAAGGGTTAAAGCACTGATTTTTTTTATAAAAATCATGGAAACCAAAGACGTTTTATCAATTTGAAATATTCATAAATGTCCCCGGGATAAATGCCCCCCGGACAATTGCCTCCGGACAAATGCCTCCGTGGACACAAGCCCCCCGGACATCACCCCCCCCCCCCCTGGCCAATTGCCCCCCGTGCCAATAGCCCCCCCCCCCGGTCTATTGGCACGGGGCTATACATCGTATTATCATACAAAGTGTTGTTAAATAACTTCATATATAATCACACATCGTATTATCATACATATAGTGTGGTTAAATAACTTCATATATAAGCACACATCGTATTATCATACATAGTCTGGTTAAATAACTTCATATATAAGCACACATCGTATTATCATACATAGTGTGGTTAAATAACTTCTTATATAAGCACACATCGTATTATCATACATAGTCTGGTTAAATAACTTCATATATAAGCGCACATTGCATTATCATACATAGTCTGGTTTAAAAACCTGT